>NDGM011065888.1:0-11538 GCA_002564305.1 Octomys mimax
AAAAAAAAACATTTGCTTTTTCAGTAATCAATACACACAAAGAGCTTAATGTACAATATCGATGTACATATCACCTAGGAATCAAGTTTCACTTCTCCCATTCTGTACATTTTATATATGTATGTATGTATGTAAGTATGGCTATATGGGTAGATGGATGGATGGGTGGGTGGGTGGGTGGTTGGGTGGATGGATGGATGGATGGATACATGGATGGATGGAGACATGAATATGTTTATGTGTGTATGTCTTACTTAACAAGCTAGTACTTACTATAAAATATTGAGTAGATACAATTCCAGTCTATATTGTATAAGTCAGCTTTCTGTAACTGTGACAAAACATCTGAAATGATTCAACCTGAAAGTGCCAAAAGGATTACTTTGGCCTGAGAGGCTTCCGTCATCATGTGTTCATCCTGCTGCTCTGGGCCTCCATCAGCACAAGATGTTAAGGGGCAGATTAGGGGCCGGGAGACTGTGTACCTCAGGGGAGGTGGGTCAAAAGGAAGAAGGGGCCGAGACCTGGGGCGTCCCCTCAAGGCCATGCGCTGCCCTCATTTCCTCTGAGCAGGCCCCATGGCTTCACTTTCCACTGTCTCTGCAAAGTGCCCAAGACTGGCGTCCAAGCCTCCAGCCCATGATGCAATTATGCATTCAAGATTAAAAAATGTTACACGGTTTACAAAGTTTTAGCTCCAGGGCTATTTTTAATGTGTTCAGCCTCTAACCTATAGCATGTTTTTGTTTTTTGAAAAAGAAAGGCTACTAGTATCACATTTTTCAAAATTTAATCGGATAAAGACAGACTCCGCCACCAGTGGTGCTCGGAGATCTCTGAGCCCAGAGCCAAGGTCTCGCAGCCTGTCACCACGCCTGGAGATGCGCTGCTGACGAGAAGCAGCATCAGTCAACGATTAGAAGATTTTTCACCGTGCTTCACATGGCATAACACTTAAAACGAATAGGTGAAGGGAAACACTCAATTAAAAAAAATTCATAAGGCCATCCAGATAGCTCAGCGGATTAAAGCGCCTGCTTAGGCAGGTGTGTGGACCGGGGATCTCAGGGACTGAGACTGGGCATGGTAGTGCGGGCCTGTAATCCCAGCGCTTGGGAGGCTGAAAACAGGAGAACCACTATGAGTCCAATCTGTGTAGTGAGACCCTGTAGACCCTGTACTAAACACATTTTTAAAAAATCCAAAATGTTGGAATCAAATATTTAACAAAACTCAGACAATGATTTAAACAACATTATTGTATCCTCCCTGTGCCCTAGCTTCAGGGAGAAATTGATGCCAGTCATTGCATGTCAGAAGAAATGCATGATTATAGAGCTGCTCCTGGAGCCAGCGCCAGCGTTACTTTAGAGGATTTGAAGAACGAAGGCGGAAAGACACGAGTGCTTTTAGAACTGTGTGCTGTGTGCATAGTGCTTTCTCTGTTACAGTCTCATGGAAGATGGAGGGAGATGACGGTAAAGAGTAAACAACTGTTTGTGGAATGTGCTGCCAAGAATTGTCTTTTCCCTTGAACAAATTCACAGAGCACTGGAAGCCAAACACTACGCAGGTGCAGTATTCTCAAAAAAGACGGTCACCTGAATTATTTTGAGATGTGGAAAGAATGAAGCTGGATGCAAAACACTGGGTTGAATTCTAGCCATTTACTTAGTAGCTACATAGTTTTAGAAAACTTTCATAAGCACACTGAGATTCAGGCTTCTTTTCTGTAAAACAGAGTTTATCAACCTTTAAAATATTCAAGATATGGTTTATCATGTCAATCACTGAAAGAATAGGAAAGGTATGGAGCTGTCACTAAGAGATTTTAAAACTCTCAAGGAACAGCATACTGAGTAGCATCAACAGAGATTCCAAACACATTTCTATTTAAAAAAAAAAATAACATATCGTAGAATTAAGAGACATCATTTGTGAAAAATTATTATATAAATCTATTAATACATAAATTGCTAATCATGTTTATTGTTAGCAAGATAGTTCTTAAAATACACCAAAACTGCCAACTGACACTTATGCTTGGCAACTCTGTTATTATGGGTAATTTATTCTAATTCTCTGTAACAGAATAAATAAATTAGTATCTCTATTGCAAAGCTGTCCTGAATGTCACATGCTTAAAGTGGGCCCACATTTTGGAAATGGGTTTATTGCTTGCATAAGAAGGCACAGCATATTAAGATTTGGTGTCAGTATGCACGCCCTTGGGCAGCACTCGGGGTGCACGGAGCTGCGCACACGCGTGTGCACTGCGCGTATGTGAGCGCTCATTTACAGAGTAGGTTGCTGAAAGCCGTTAGTGAACGGTGTCAGATGGCTTCACGTTTTGTGTCTCTGTGTTTTCTGACTATAATAAAAACACTTCTTTATTATAAAATGATCAGAGAGTGCTATGATAAGGAAAGAGAGCAAAAACTCCAGCTGTACACCCAATATTATAAAAACGAGTAAATTTATAAGAACAATGTTATTCTGCCTAAATGCATGCTATTTATAATTTTGTAATCATCGAATAACAGCATAATTTGAAATCTGATATAAATTATTTGCCAATTATTGCAGTTAGTATTATACAAAATTTTTAAAAGTAGTTTTGATTATGCTATCAGAGAAATAAATCTATAATTTCCTGGCAACTTCCTCAAAAGAAAGTCTTTTATTATTAAAAATTAATATTAGTTTCTATAATGCTAACACATTATTACCAATTAAAGCCATATCAATTCCTATTGTATGAAGATGTTATCTCTGACATTGAAACAAATTGAATCAACACGTCGTCAGCTCATCGTGTCCCTCTGCTTTTTGAGTAATTCCAGTGATCGCGTGCCCTGGGCTTCATGCGGCTCCCGTCAGGAAGGCCACTCTGTAGGACGCGTGGACTTGAAAAACAGAAGAGGGTATGAGAGCTGGACCAAGCGAGGATGCCCAGAGCCATGACAGTTACCCAGCAGGTTGTCCCCGTGGCCAGCCTGGCAGTTTGCAGTCCTCTGAGAGGAGTCCGGCCTTTGGGGTATGCTGGGCAGGTAGCCGAGCCCAGAAGGCATAGACACAGGCCACGGTGCTTTCTCCGGGCAGCAGGAGGACACCTAGGTAAGCAGCAAGCTGCCTTCCCTGCTGCTCATGCGGATTTACTTCCTGGGAAACAGCTCCAGCTGGGAAGGGTAATGCTTAATTTCAGAACTAAAGGAAGTTTATACTCTTGCCTATTTGAAGGGTCTGAAGGAGGTAGCAACCTTACTGAAGGAGCACCCCAATCCAGGAGGCCATGTTGGGTCACGCCCCAGGAAACTCTGGAGGATGCCATCTAGAGCGCAAGTGTTCCAACAGCCAGGGAACTTGCACTGGGGGTGGGGGGAACGCTGAGAGCAGTTAGAGGGGGCGAGCTGCGTTCTTCACAAGGCTACATAAAGAACAAGTACAGACAGGTAGGGTGATCATTCTCCCTTGAAAGAGAAAGTGTGAGCGCCTCTCACTCCGAGGTCCGGTCTTCATCCAGGATCGAGTCCCGTGGTGTATGTTGCTGCTTCTCTTAAGGTAGGAGATGTTAATGTTTGAGCTGTTCTGCTAAATTGAAACCTCAGCATTCCGGTTTAATTTTGGTGCTGGCTCTGTTTGGTAAGTAAGGGGGTTCTGGGGTGTCTTTTGGACACTCATCCCCAGAGGGTTCACCACCAGTGATGTAGCCCAAGACGCAACAGCAGAGGCAGCGTGTGCACTGGCTAGCACATCTTGCTGCGTTCGGTGCGCGAAGCCACCACGCCTGACAGGTAGCACACGACGTGAACCAGGATCGCCAAATTACACAGCAGACTTATCAGGGGGAGCAAATCAAAGACTTCTGTTCCGATGCATTGTCCAAGCTCCCCCACTAACTGTGCGAGCTGACTGCAAATAAGCTTTGAAATTCCAGCTAGTGCCCCTTTAGAGGGGAGTCTTGGTTTTGAAAATGCTTTACTGCTGGCTCGAAATTCAGACACTACAAAATGACATAAAATTTAGATTATAAACCGACGTGGGACCGAGGGTAGCCTGTTATGTAAATGAGGTGAAGTGACAGCTCCTCTGTACTGGCCTGCAGGGTGTTTATTTCTTCACTGCAGGCTGCAACCAATTAGTTAAAAAGCCTGCCAGTTCCAAATGCAAATATTTACACATGCAATTAGTGTTAAAACAGGCAAAACAGGCAGACTTTCAGCCATTTGGGCACCGATGCTTTGCACAGTCCTTAAGCCTCACCCCACACCAGAGACCCTCAAATCCCTCCTGGACACACTGACAAGCTACCATGCAGGATCAAGTCGATGCCTGAGCGCTGTCTGGATTTCTCTCCCCTGGGAGCGCCCCTGTTTTCCTAGCCCTGAGCAGTGGATAAGTTTGCACAGTGAGACACCAACACACATAAAACCACACAGAGACTACAAGACTATGAACGACTCACCTGGTTCATTCCTCATGCCGCCCTCATTCCTTTTGCCTGGTCAGGCTCCAAGTTCTTCGCAGTTGGAATATCTCTATTACTTATATAAGACACAAGCTTCAGAATGAAGAACGTCATCAAGCATGAAGAAGGAGAGGACCCTGTAAAAAGATTCGAGTTCTCTAAGAAGCCTTACAAATTCTCTGATGGAAAGGAAAAATATCTTCATCATACATTCCGATGTCAACTTTTCTGTTTCAGTAACTCATAACACAGAACATCAATAATCCATGAGACTCTGCCTGCCACGATCCCTACCTGAGTGCAGAAGGTGCAGCTGCAGTGTGGACGTCATTCACACAGTGCTGCCACTAACAACGTAATGAGAACTTCGAGCAAGTGTGTATGAAACGTGCCCCAAAGTAGACCATTTTCTGGACTGTAAGCAAATCTTAACACATTTCTAAAAGGAAAAAAAAGAAAAGAAATCATACCGATAATAAGAAATTGAACTTAAATCAACACTAGAAATATATCTGGATGTCCCTTGAAATGTTGACCAATCAAATTTATATGTAATCTATGGATTAGAAAGGAAATCTCAAATGGATTTTCTTAAACTGTACTGAATAAACTAGAAAAAACACATCAAGATTTATGGGATATAGCTCAACCAGTGTGCAGAAGGAATATTATAGCAAATACTTTAATTAGAATAGCTTTTAAAGACTTCAAACTTTGTCGTAAGTTACCAGCACAATGACATGATTTCTGTATGGGATTAGAACACATCATATATTTTTCTGTGTCTTTCAGACTAAAACCCACAACACTCACAGTTTTTCAGACTTAAGGTGACAAGACGTCATGGTACCTTCCTGCCCTCATTTCCTGAGGCTGCTGTTTCAGTTACATTAATCTGAATTTCCTCAAGAGCAACAAAATTATTCCAGTCTCCAGCTCTTCGCAGTAACCTCTCATTCTGGCAGTAGCATTCTGCTTTTGACAAATGAATTGCTCTCCCGTTCATTGAGTTTTCTGGGCATTACTCAATCACTGAGGCTTCCCTAACCACCCAACATCAATTATCCTTGTGTCACTTTGGGTAACCGCAGCATGTTAGTACTTAAAAACCAGAGGCATTTATTTGTATTTGGCACCCGGCAGAGTGCCTGCCATATGTGCAGGCTTTGGCTACACATTTAAAACTTATTCAGTCTCAGACTGAGATGAACCAGGCTATTACTTTTAACAAGTGGCATCCAAGATAGTGGGGGACATTTTCATGTTCGCATGAGGAAGGGGCACAGTAGGCCTTTGTCCTGTTGTTCAGGGGCCGTAGCAGGACGCTGTCAGTGTCACTCTGCTCACACCATCACCAGCGAGCACACCCTTGCGTCCGTACCTCTGGCTGGGCTGCATGGTCCCGCTATTCTCTCGAGAGGAGATGAATCTTCAGTGTGAATTATGGTAAAAATTAAGGACTTCTGACTTTTTTTATTATAGGATTCGCTTGCTCTGGGTAATGCGTGATTTTCTTGTCTTTCTAAAATGAATAGAACATTGACACAGTGTAAATAAGTGTTTTGAGTATTTTTCTCTTCTGTTGAGAGATGTCTTTTTATTTTAATGTTAAATACTGAAATTTAGATACTAAAGGTTTTAAAATAAAAATCTTGAGGATGTGGAATGAAAGTAACAATGGTTCATAAATTAAAGATTTATTAACATCTTGACTACATAAGGTAGATGGAAAATTTGGTTTTGATTCTGAGGCGATTTAGTTATATTTTATCACTTTTGTTTCTTGCTACTGAGTACTTACAACAGCAGTGATAGATCTTTATTCAATATGAAAATGTTACATATACTTTCTGCTATTTACTACCAAATACTAATAGCCATAAAAGATAATCCCAAGGGAGTATTTAAACGAAGGCTATGTAATCATAAATGTTTTCTGTAATAAAATTAAACCAGTGGGAATGGAATACAAACCTCTCCCTGTCACAGCAGAAAAAGGAGCACCACACCAATTCACAGCAACTCTATTTTGGGAAACAAACATGCAAAAATGGGAAAGACAAATCATACAAATGTAATTAGAAAGTTTTTAAAAATGCTTTTGGTATTGTTTGTGTCACAGGCACTATTAACTTTTTATAGTCCACCTGGCTGGAAAACTAAAATGGCAAGTTTCAGAATTAGAGAATCTAAAGCACATACACAAAGTGGTGGATGGAATGAAATGCACAAAAAAAGATAAGAGGACACCAAACTGGGAAGCCTCCGTGACGCAAACCTCCTGCCAACCTCAGGGCTGACAAGCATGAGTGCCCACATCCCAGGGCACTGGGAGCTTGAAGGGAAGGGTCACATGCTTCAGCCCAGCCCCAGAAAATTGGTGATTAAGACCTTATCTCAAAAATAAAAATGCTTTAAAGTTGGAATTTGGGTTGCAGTTCAGCGCAAAGGTCCTGGGTCTAACCCCCAGTCCTGCAGCACCTAATGATCAAATAACAACAGCTAGCCTACATATCCCTATAATTTGTGTTGGAAGTCTTCCCACCTCCCTTTCAGAAACTCCTCCTCCCCTGTCTCCCCTTGTTCTTCCTCATGATTCTGAGAACTGAACCCAAGGTCTCCCACATACTAGGCAAGAGTTCTACCACTAAGCTAAACTTTAGTCCTCTTTAATTTTTCTTTCTTTTTTTAAATTTTGAGACAAGAGTCTCCCATGTTGCCCAGGCCAGCCTTGACCTTGCCATCCTGCTGCAGCTAGCCATGTGGCTGTGGTCATGAGACGTTCCACCACACCTGGCAGAGCGCACTTCTTCCGTCTCACCCTGATTTGGTAACTTGTATGCAACCTCCCTCTGTCCCCTTCACCCAATAGGTTGCTATCATTAGCTTACACTCGAGTTGACTTTTTCTAGCCTTCTGCAAATGAGAAATAAGATTGCTGTTTGTTTTTCTTTTTCCAGCTTAATTTACTTAACATAATGCCCACCCTTTCCATCCATTTCACTGTAAATAACAAGAGCTCGTTGTTTATAGTTGAAGAATGCTTGTACCTGTGTTTCTCTCTCATCAGTCTGTCTACGCCCCACTGTCTGTTTTCTCTATCCATTCAGCCCTCATGTGCTTAGCTCACTGCGGCCCTTGGCTCTTATGAATAGAGCCGCAAAGATCATGAGGGCGCCACCCCTCCCTCTCTGTGTCTCAACAAGGTCTCACTGTGCAACTCAGACTCATAGTGAGCTTCCTGTTTTCAGCCTCCCCAGTGCTGGGATTATAGGTGTGCACCACCACCCCCAGTCTCCATGGCCGGCTCAGCTCGCCCAGGGGTGGGGCCTGCGCACATGTGGTGCCGAGGAGGGAACCCTGGCCCCTGCCTGTGCTTGCCTTAGTCCTCTGATGTGCCGGGTTCAGTTCCTTCTCTATGGATACAAACCCAGAAGAGTCCAAGCTGGATCATATGGTAGATTCATTTTAACTTCTTCAGGAACTTTGACACTATTCTCCAAAATGGTTGTGCTAATTTACATTCCCACTATCAGCCTCTAAGAAGTTTCTTTATCTCTATATAGTTGACATTTTGGAGGGAGAGTAACGGATAATAACTAAGTGGAGTGGAGTAAAAATGTAGCGTTCAGCTTTGATTTAAATGTCCCCAATAGCTAATATGACTAAGCATTCTCACATTTGTTGATCTTTTGCTTCTTCTCATTGTCTTCCTTATTTTCCTTCACAGAATGCATGTTGCTAAGTTACGAAGTTGGCCATGTTGCCTTGGCTAGGTGTGCACTTGCAAGAATTGTGCCTCGGCTTCCCCAAGTGCTGCAATCACAGACACAGGGCCTCGTATCCAGGTGCACTTCATCCTTGGAAGAAAGAGAGCTTGGGTCATTTCTCAAGTTTTTTTCTTAATTGCATGTTTTTTTTTTTATTCTTGAGTGGTTTTCTGTTTGTTTCTTGTACAGTTTAGAAATTAATACTTTGCCAAATTAATAGTTTATGTTTTCTCCCAGACTGCAGAAGGCTTCTTCACTGTTGATTAACTTCTTGATGTACAGAAGCTTCTTAATTTGATATAATCCCTATCTCCTTTTGTATACTGATATGTATCATTTAGGAAAAGTGAAAAGTAATTTGAAGTGTTCTAAATAGACAAAAAAAATATAGAGAGCTTAATTGGAATTGCATTTAAAAAGTACACATTCCATTTTTCTGTCCTACTATAGTATATACAGGGATCACAAACTTTTTAAAGTATAAAAGTTTACATCTCTTTTTTAACATTCTAACAGGAAAAAAATATGGCAATTATACACTTATACACCAGAACAAAGACACATTTATTCCTATGTTGTTCATTGTTTGAAGACTGCTATTAGGTCTTGTCGCTTCCCACTTGGCCGCACGCTGATAACTACCAGCTCAGACACTTTTGTATTCCAGTTATCAGTGGCTTCTGTAACAAATCACTACTAACAGTAATAGTAATTTGGAAAGAATTTATAAAACTAATATGAAGTTGTATTAAGTTAAATTTCTACCAGCTTCATAATTACCCTTACAAATTATCTTGCTTTTTCTCTTCTATAACAGAATGTTGACAAACTAATATTTTTTTTTGAAGAAATACACTTTTATTTCCTACTTAGAGGAGGCCAGAAATCCCAGGGTCATAGAGCGTGAATATGTGTGGGTCCTTGGGTTTTCACTGCAGAAAGAACGAGAGAGGGGGACACATGCAACGGAGAGGAAAGACAACATGAGGAACTTGCCTTTCTAACCGACAAGAGAGAATCACCCCTGTGCAGCAGACACTGTATTCATTGATTCATGACAATGTGGCCTCTGACAAATCACCTCCTAAGGCTCCACTTCTTATTATATGCCTATAGTAACAGCCAAATGTTTCCACGTGACTCTGGCCATGAGAAGCCATACAGACATGGAGGGAAGGAAATCTCCACAGGCAGGTTAAGGGAACCTCCTGAATCACTAAGTTCTGGATCTTCTAGCTATTGTATCTACAACATCGGTTTGTATAGTATTTTGGTAAATAGTGTATAGCAAAAATAAATTACTGCTGCAGAGTGTTGTGCTGTGGAATGTAGACAAGTGCTCTGTGGTTTAAAACCAATTTAATCTCCTTCCAAGAGTTTATTAAATTCCCAATAGGGAAATAATAGTACATCATCTTACTTGGAAAAGAACATACATAAATTTAATTTACAAGATTATTTCTGGTATTTGAATAAATATTGAGGATGGATTTAATTATTTGATCCTCTTGTGTATTCTTTATTATAGGAAATCTAAGGCCCAGGGTCATACATTTTCTTATTCAATTTCTCTGCTCTAGTTACATCAAGTATACATGTGGTGATTACATTTTAATAAAATTATAACATACAATGCAATGTTACTGTGTAACATAGAACGTAATATTATTATAAAACATAAAATAAATTCTGAAGAATATACATTTTTATATTTAAGCCAAAGATGAAGTTTAATTTTCCCTAAGACTAAGTAATACAGTAAAAATTATTGAGGATTTTTTAGTATAAAATAAATGATGGAGATCTTGGTATGGAGTCTTCCATCAAAGAATTAGTTAAATGTGAGGAAAACTGTTGAAAAATTCTCACAAGTCCTTGTAACTTAAGAGGAGAAGGGCACAAAGATACTCATGTCAGATTTGTCTCTGTTGTAAGTACCTGGAGATAATTTGTGTTGTTTATTTGTTAGAATTTGCTTTTCTAATTTATTAGGTTACAGGTACTATTCCAAGAGTATATCAGAGAAAAATTGCACAGAGAGCAGTATTACAGCTTCCCATCTATCTGTCTATGAAAAGGTGAAGAAGAGACACAGGCCAATGAATTAAATAAATTTTAAGTGTGCAGAATTTTACAAAGTAATCAATGCTGTGAAGGAATGGACTAGAATAAGGATGCGGGAAGACCAGGAAACCAAGGCTGAAGCACGAATATCACTACGTGTTAAAATTGGGAAGGGAAGGCCATATTTCTTTGTAGAAATCACCTTTCTACAAAGGAGAAATGTTTACCCGCCTCTCGGGGGAGTGACTCCAAGGACCTCCGGCAGAAGCAGCCGGAGCACTTAGGAGTGCAGTAAGGAGAAAATGAAATGTAACCACATAAGACTGTAAAAACCTAGAGAAGGAGCAAAGTGATTAAAATGTGTGTTCAAGTGAGTGGTTAGAATGTTTGACTGCAGAGAAGAGAGAGGTAACCATCGGGAAGGCTCCAGGATTCGTGAATAGGAAGCATCTGGGATTGGAAAACCTGGCAATCCTCTTATCTGAGTTAGCTTGGCTGCGGGAGAACCACCGGCTGAGAGTGGACAAAACGATGGCAAGCAGACAGCAGCAGGGTCTAGAGTGGGTTGAGGAATGTTGCTCTAGGTCTGAGGATGAGAATAATCTACACGTACGAGGAAATTTAAGGAGATGCGAGGCCAGGGCTTGGCCCAACCCAACCGTGGGTACGGACAACTTCAGGAGGGAGACTCGGCAACGTGGGATGATGCGCTACTAGACAGAATTTGAGGTAGAGGAACAAGAAAGACGGCACGGATGCGCGCAGATACCTCAGAGAAAAGGCAGCGGTTTCCCAGGCTTACAACGAAGACTCTGGACTCACTGCACGTATCCAGGGGTGAGGCAGGAGTTTAAAGTTCATACCTCTGAGCCCACGAGCGCAGCCGAAAACATACATAAACAGGGAACTAGCGTCCTCACAGAGAGAACTAATTTTGAACTAATTCAAGAATGGAAAGTAATCACGAGGGAAGACGAAGACACAATGGTTTGTGCTGTTTCCAGGTTGTTTGCTTGACAGGGCCAGAGAAGCACAATTCTTTCTGGAGAGAATTCTGCAGGTGGAGACAGAATAAGGGCTGGGGAGAGCGCTGGAGAAATGCTAGGTCCAGCTATGAGCCAGCGCTCAGCTCCGGAGAGACTGCGGTGGAGGCGGCGCTGGCGGGGAGCGAGCGGGCAGGTTCGCGGTCCTTCCAGGCGCGCAGTGTTGGGAGTGCTCCGGACGGACGCCAGAGGC
>NDGM011065890.1:0-16089 GCA_002564305.1 Octomys mimax
AGATCCAGGCACTTGGACCCTCAACCCGGAAGCCTCCTATGTGTATTTCTGTGCAAATGAGACCGTGCACGGTGTGGAGTTTGACTTCATCCCTGATGTCAAGGGAGCAGTATTGGTCTGTGACATGTCCTCCAATTTCCTGTCCAAGCCTGTGGATGTTTCCAAGGTAGAGTACAAGCGAGGCTGACTTGGCTTCCTCAGGGGTTCTGGTATTTATGAGAAGGCTATGGGAGGGGGAGGCTGGGACAAGCAGAGCCTGAAGCCAGGGCAGATGTCAGTGAGCCAGCCAACAGTTGCTTGTTACCAACTTTCCTGGGGTTTGAAGCCCAACAGTGCGAGAGCTGTGCTAATGGTTGTTGCCCTGTGGGCTGCACTCAAGCCCTGCCTTTGAAGGTGGCTTTTGGAAACTTTGTGGGAGTGGTTTGTCCTCTCCAAGGGCAGATGTCAGGTGTCCGATCCCAGGGCACCTTCGTGAAGCATCCTTTTCCTTATTGCGGACGCTTGGATGCTGAAGGCAGCCATTGAGGTATAGACTGCGTGCCTTGATCCTGTCCTGGGCACACACAGTAAGGAACAGCATCTACAAAGAGTTAAAAGCAGTGGCTGAACCAGCCAAATGGTGAGCTGTTTTTTTTTTCTTTTCTTTTCTTTTTAAGGAGTGGCATAGTATGCTTTATATAAAGTTTGTTATGTTAACTTGTATGTGTCTGAGAGAGGCTCTGGGTATTGAACCTCGGACCTTGCACTGAGCTACCTCCCCAGGCTTTTTATTTTGAGACAGGTTCTCACAGAGTCTCTCAGTTGCCCAGGCTGGGCTTGAACTTGTGTTCTTCTTGCCTCTGCCTCTCAGAGTGCCTGGTTTATGGGTGTGTGCTGTCATACCTGGCCTTAACTGCTATTAAGCGTATACTTCCTTGGCATTAAGAATATTCACATGGTTGTGCAGCCATCACCACCATCCATCTTAAGAACCTTTTTATTTTCCCAGACTGAAACTTTGTACCCATGAAACAGTCACTCTCAGACCCCCATCCCTGGCCCCTGGCAGCTACCTTTCCACTTTGTGTCTGTGAGCTGAGTCCCTCTAGGGACCTTCTGGAAGTGGAATCGTGCGATACTTGCTCTTTGTTGTCTGGCTTATTTCACTCACCATAAGAATATTAAGATTCACTTATGTGGAAGCGCCTGTCAGAGCTGTGTGTTTGTGTGTAAATATGTGTGTGTGTGGGGGGGACTGGGACTTACCTTGCGCCTGGTACATGCTAGGCAAGAGCTCTGTCAGTGAGCTCCGTTGCTGTCCCTTACTTATTTTGAGCCAGGCCCCTTGCCTCAGCCCCTGAGTAGCTAGCGTCACAGGTGTGTGCCACCATGCCTGCCTCAGAACTGCCCTCTAAAGCCTGAATAATGTTCCATTGTGTGAAGCTCCCATATTTGGCTTATAGTCTGCCTTTTGTTACCGCCAGGCACTGGTACTTCTAAGTCATCTATAAATCACGCTTCTCAAACTTGATGTCCTAAAGTTTTATGGGGGAACAGGTGAGGTTCTAATCTTGCACACAGAATACCCTTAAATAACTTTAAGCATCTATTTCCTAGTTTCTCCTCCCTTGAACAGCTTGTTCTGTCATCTTTGTGTCTCAGCAGCCCTCTCCTCAGCATCCTGCAGTTACCTCTCTGTATAAATATACAAATTTTGTATAAATAGATTTTGAATATTCACATAATATGCATTTAAAAGTTAATTTAGCATTTTTACCATTTAAAATTTATAAAAACATTAAAAAATAAATTTTCTTGTATTTCTTCACTTAGTTGCCAGGGATATTTAAAGACCCTGTTTTATTTTGATTTTGTTTCATTTTTTTTCTGTGCCAGGATTGTCCCTAGGGCCTTCCCACTGAGCTGCATCCCATTTTCATTCTTTATTGGAAGTGGAATTTTGCTAAGTCACTCACTGTGATGCCCAGGCTAGGCTAAACTTTTGGTCCTAGATTCAGGTATGTGCCACTGTGGGCAGCTCTGAGAGCCTGTGCAGTCTGATTTTGTTTTTGCGGTGCTGGACAGCATGCTGAGCGCACACTGCACCCCTGAGCTGCACCCCAGGCAGCAGCTCACTTGTGAGGGCTGGCTTGACTGTTGCATGGAAGCTTCTGAGCACGTGAATGTGTCCGAGGCTGCCTCAGTGCGGGGCTTGGGTCGCCCCTTGCAGGTGAGGATTAGGCTTGGAGCTGAGGTGCTTATCTAGTCCATGTGCCAGCCCAGGGCATACTTCCTGAATGGGAATAGTCATTTCCTCACATTAGCATTGCTTTGCAGAGTTGAAAGTTTACACGCGCTGATGAGAGTGACCATGAATGCTAACATTGTACGGCTTTCTCTTTTTAAGTTTGGTGTGATTTTTGCTGGTGCCCAGAAGAACGTCGGCTGTGCTGGGGTTACTGTGGTGATCGTCCGAGAGGACCTGCTGGGATTTGCTCTCAGGGAGTGCCCCTCAGTCCTGGAGTACAAAGTGCAGGCTGCAAACAGCTCACTGTACAACACCCCTCCATGTTTCAGGTAAGTGGGGCACCGTGCTGTGGCCCTGTTCGGGGAGCCTCAGTACTTCCCCTCCTAGAACCAGCACCTTCCTGAGCAGGGACCAGAGGGCCTATCTGGCTCTGCCCAGCTCCCCTCCCTTTGGCCCTTTCCTCACTGATTAGTTTTTCTTCTGCCGTTTGGATTCTGGAGAGTATGTTGCAGTTTTGGTCTTGATGTGCCAGGAGCCAGGGTTCACCATTAACCCAGAGCTCCCTGTGGATGAAATCCTGGGACAGACATGGCAGACAGCCAGTGCCGTGTCCCCGAAGGCCTCTCAAAGCCCCGGGCTTTCCTTCCTTCTCTTCTGGGCCTGGGCAGAGCTGGTTGCCTGACACTGAACACTGGCCCGGAGTCCCTTCTGTTGAAGCCCAGTCTACAGGGGCTCTAGCTGTGTGGGCCTCGGCTTCTCCTTCAGTCTCTACTCCCAGACCTGGATGTTTAGAGAGATCTTCAAGATTTACCCACTGCCGGAGGAAGTGTGCTCAGTAGGTGTGTGAGCTTGGAGAAGTTCCTGGACCTGTCTTGCAGCAGGTTTCTCTGAGGTGACAGTTTTAGTACCCTTCTCTTGGGGTACTATGAGGTTGAGTACGTACTTTGTATTTAGGAAATACCTGTAACTTGGTGATTTATAAATGTTAGCTGCCTTTTTATTGTTCTTAATTCCCAGAGACCCAGGGGTGGCCACAGAGGAAGAGTCCAGCTTTATGGATTTTTCTTTGTGGGGCTCGTGTAATATGCAAGAGAATGTGTAGGGCCTCTGTTCATCCTCCAGCCCCATTTTGCAAGTGAAGAGCAGAGGCCATGATTCCAGAAGTGGTGGCATTACTGGGTGTGTGCCCAGGTAGTGCAGTGTGGTACTGGAGCCTGGGTGTGCATACCACATAGAGCTAGTGCTCTTCACAAGCAGAATGGTCAGTGTGCATTTATTTGTTTGCAGAATTCCGTCTCAGGAGAAAAGATGCTTGTTGAAGTCCAGTTCTGTGGCTTGGTTGGGTTTTTGTCTGAGAGTTCTCTTCCGGGCTAGAGTCAGGCTGGTGCAGTGAATGGTTTCATGAGTCCTGACTTTGTCAGGCCCTCTCTTCCCTAGGTGCTGCCTCTGGATCATGCTTCCTGTGCTGTAACTCACTGTGAGAAAGGAGTTTCTCCAAACTTAGCATTCCAATGGAAATTTCCAAGCAGCTCCTCAGGGACAGGTTGTTCTGGGAGTGACCCTTGGTCACTTCTAACATTGACTCCTCCCCCAGCCCAGTAGAAAATGTTTCTAAAGTGAGTGTTAGGAGTGTGGCCTGAACTCGGTCAACTGCTTCCCAGGCATGAGGTTTTAGGCAGTGGGGAAGCACCCTTGGTCCCTGGGCAGCTTTGGAACAGAACTTGGCAGGCCAGTGGTGACCGTCCTGTGCCAAAGACCTCAAGAGCAGGGTGTAGGGCTAAATGGGCAGAGGGGAGGTGGTGGCCCTTACTGTTAGAAGCGGGGCAGATCTGCTCAGTGAGTAGGTCAAGGCCCATTGGCTTCAGAACAAGAGGGCAGGAAGAAATGGGAGAGGGCTGTCCCTGAAATGTCCTCTAAGGCCAGCAAGATCTGACCAGGGCTTAGCCCAGGGTAGGAGGTGGCAGAGCCCAGGTGAGCCATGTGAGCCATGTATTTGCTGCACTTCTCCAAGAATTACTTGAAATGTGTTTTTCAACAGTATAGTGAGCACATTGATAAATGCGCTATCATTGTTGGGGTGAAAAACTGTTCAGTGGGAGCTGTGGGGGAGCAGACCAGGTGTCTCACGGGAAGTGGAAGAGGAGTGACGTCCTTGTCAGCCTCCCCCTCACTCCGTCATTTTGGGTTGACCTTGGCCCCTGAGCTGGTCCACCAGGGTTGGGAAGACTAGGGAGACACAGGAGCTCCTTCCCTGGTGCAGGGGGTTGCTGGGAAGAGAGGAGGGCAGAAAAGGGGCAGTTTCTTCCCCACAGAGACCAGAATACCTTAGGGTAAGTCAAGACACTTAATGGTGTGGTTAGAATTAGTGTAGAGGACAAAAGATGGTCTCTGACCAAGGTGGTTGCTTCGTTTTGTTTTTCTCCCTAAGAAGACAGAAGTCTTGTGTGACTGTTAATGTTAGGGACACCCAGGACCCAGTGGCTTGTAAGGTGACTTGGACTCATCTTGTTGGACTACAGTGCCTAAATCATGCAGAGCCACCCCCACATGCAGGCATCAGCGTGCATGCCTAAGTGCCCTCCCCAGTCCTGTGAAGCTGGACAGGAGCCTGGAATCCTCCGGACTTTGTGTCACCATTGTGTAGATACAGGATGGAGTTTGAACTGATGCCCATGGTTTGGGTTTTGTTTTTGCCAGAGCTGAAAGACTACAGGCCCTGGGAACTTAGTTTTAGCTGTGCTGGGTAAATTGGGCTGCAAATAGTTGTTCTGTAGCCCTGAGCAACACACTGGGGTAGAATAAAGGGCCACAGTCATTCCCTCACACTTTGTGTGGGCATCCTGAAGCCAGTTAATGCACAGAGGAAAAGGTGCTGAATGTCCCCCTTTAACCTCACAAAGCAGCTTTTCCTTATCATGACTAATTGAACCCAAAGCTTAAATCTGTTTCAGCTGCAGTATTCAGCTGCATTTTTTAATCCAGTTATTTTTGTTTTAGTGAAAATGTGAAATGAAAACATTGTTAATCCAGCCACCTTTCTCCGCAATGGGAGGTGCTGGTGGAGCCTGCACGAAGATATGCAGCAGACCTCACGCCGGAGCTGCCTCTGGGGAGAGTGGGGCCCAGTCCTTATCCTCCCTGGCAGAGCTGCCTGTGGCCTCCAGTCCAGAGCTTGTCTGCAGCCAGAACCTTTCAGTCAGCCACGGAGAGTTCCTAGTCCTTCCTGGTGTGCTTTTCTAATCCTGGTCACACAGGGAATGGTTTATACTGCTTTTAAATGTGTATTAAAGTAACATAAACAGAACTAACATCTCCAAGTGAATACAGTGAATGCAGTCTCTGGCGTGTACTCCAACTGCTTGCTATGCACCTAACAGAATCTTAACTAGGAGTAATACAGCTACTTCTTGGTGTCTGTTTGGGATTTGTTCTAGGACCTCCATGGATAATAATTATCAGATGCTCAAGTCCCCTGTAGAAAATGATGTGAATCCAGGCATGGGACATTCCCTGAACTCTCAGCACTCTGGGAAGCTGAAGCAGGAAGATCATAAGTTTGAGCCCCAGCCTGGGCAACTTAGAACTTTAGCAAGATCCTGTCTTTAAAAAAGTGTAGTTTTTTGCACATAGCTTATATACATCTTCCTGTATACTTTAAATCATCTCCAGATTACTTACAATATTTAATCCAGTGTAAATGCTATGCAGATAATTGTTAGGCTCTATTGTGTCGGGAATAGTGATGAGAAGAAAAGTCTGCATGTTCACTACGGATGTGTTTTTCTGCCTGAGGTGTTTGCATTCACGGATGCACAGCGGCTACTGAAGGGCTCCCGTGTTGTTCCTGACAGCTGGCTGGGACAGTGGACTGTATGTGGTCCTTACCACAACTTTGGATTCGGAGAGTTAGCAGACTTGAAACTCTGGCTGACAGTGGCAGGGGAGAGCAAAACTTAGTTTCCTAAAGGTATTGGTTATGGCTCTGCGTGGCTCACACGGCATGTGCGGTAGGTGTGTCTTTGGTGCATGGTAGGCGAGCAGGCTGCAGTGTCTTAGAAGATTTTGCAGGAGAGAGAGGTTGGCAGTAACCTTTCTCAGCCTGCACACATGTGTGCACAGTGGAGTGGCTGGACTTGGTGGCTGTGATTGAGGCTCGGGCATAGCCCAGGTGAGCCTCTGGTAGCCGCACATGGCTCTGGTGGTAATAAGGAGAGCTTGGCCCTGGAGCCAGGCCAGCCACTTTTGGAATCCTGGCTTTGTCAGCCACTTGCTGGATGACTTCAGGGAAGTCCGCCTCTCTGAATCTGTTCCCTTAGCTGTAAAGTATGATTCTGATGGCTTTGGCCTTAGGATTATGTGATCAGTAACAATAGTTTGCGGCCACACAGGCTTCAGTAAGGTTCATTCTCTTGTTTCTCCTCTTCATGTATACCCTGGAATTCTTAGTCTTTATTCTAGGAGCTGCAGCTGAGGATGTAGGCACTCTGCTGTTTTCTGCTTCTTACTGTTGCCCTTGCTTCCTGGGGAGCCAGGCAGCAGAAACTTCTGGAGGTGTCTGTCAGGTGCTGGCTGTTCTCTCCCAAGGCTCCTCTGGGCAGCTCAGTGTTGGCTTCTGCTGCTTTTTGGAGTGGAAACTCTGGGGCTTGGCTCCCCAGGTGAAACACTGAATGAACTAGTGTGTATAGGGGCCTCTCCATGATAAGCTTCTAGCTCTTAGAGCATTTTCTGAACCTGGCGATTTCCCCCAAGCACTCCGTCAGGGTGTGAATAGATGGAAGGTATTGGTAAATGAGGAGGCAGCCGGGCTCTGGTACTCCTACTCCGGAGTTGTGGTTTTTTGCACAATTCCCATAGAGGACTTTTGTCCTGCACCTTCTGGAGAAAGCATTGCTGGGAGCTGGCCACTTACAACTCCCAGCTCAAGGATGGGGACCAGGGAGTAACTCAGTAGTAGAGCAGTTGTCTAGTTCTAGCTTGGGGTGGGGTGGGTGGTGTATATGTGGGGGGATGGGCTGCTTTCAGTGAGGAACACACCGAGCCCCTGGCACCTTTCTAAAGGCAGAGGCATAGCGGACACACACACCAGCACACCCACACAAGTTTGCCACCTAACACTTCACTCGAATGGTAAGCAGTGTATTTGTGTAGTGACCAGTGGATTTTTGTTTCCATGACATACACTCATATGTTTGTTCTATATCAACTAGTTTTTGCACTTTTTATTTGGAATGTTGTATTTGCTTTTGATGTTTATTTCTTTTGCTAATTTGTGTTTATTTGTGAAAAATAACCAATAGTAGTTCAAAATTATTGTAATATAAACTATTAGTGTATCACAAATTAGTTGTTATACTTACCCAAAACTTAGTGATGGAATCTTTTGCAAAACAAACTGGTGACATGTCTGGGACACTGAGTTGGAATAGGAAGGAAGCCAAAAAGATCTGCAAACAAGAAAACTGAAAAAAAAAAAAGATTAGCTCTCAGAGAGTGTCTCAGTTTCTCTTTTCTTGTTGCTAGGACAAAATACCCAACACCCAAAATGAAGAAAGGTTTATGTGGCTCACAGTGGAGGTGTCAGTCCCATCTCAGCTGGCCCCAAGGCAGCATGGCACATGGCACAGAGCAGCCTTTTACAGCGGCAGCAAAGAGTAAGAGCAGAAGGGAGAAGCGGCAGCACTGGCAGCTAGTATCTCTCCCCGCCTTACGCTGTGATGCAGATCACCCACCTCGGGGCCAGCGTGCAGCACTCACACCTGCAATCTCTCAAAGAAACTGATAGAAATGAGTAGTAGAGACATCTCCTTACATCCACTTCATAATACAGAAATGATAGAACTTGAAAGAAGAAAGGAAGCTAAAAAAATTTCAGTAGTGGTCAGTGATCATTATTCTGTGAGTGGTGTTAATAGTTAACCAACATCTAACAAGCGATCCTGTATGAAGAGGTGAGGAAAAAATATTTTATAATATACTTACGCACCTTCTGCATCCAACAATATGGAACTCATTTGTTATTTATTCAAGACGAAGGGGGCTCAAAAAGTCATTTAAAATGTAGATTACATCTAATAGGCCAAGTAATTGAAAAATAGGAGATAGTGAAATGCCAACCAGGATGTTCATTGGTGTCTTTACTGTAACATTTACTGGGTAGACATTTCATTGTAGCTACACCACCTACAGGATAAAAGGAAAGGCTAACACAACAGTGTAAACTGTGCCTTTCAAAGAAAGACAATAATGCAAAAGAGGCTAGATAGACTGTCCAGATTATAGCATTGTGTCGTGGATTGAATGTTTTAAGATATACCGTACACAGAAAAATTATTGTATAAATTTGATAAAATTGTTATTTTTATATTGTCTGTTATATCATCTCCTAAAGATTAACAAAAAAATATGAAGTTTTGGTCATCCTGTATTTAAATTTGGATGGTAAGTGCTTAAATACTGCGTGGCTCTTCTTGTATGAGAACCCCAAATGTAAATAAAAGCTAGGCTATAGGAAATGGAGAGAGATCTTTCTCAGTTGGGAAGGGGATCCAGATGGAGGGAGGGGAAGGGAGAGAGGATGCAAAGAATTGAGATGTAGTCTATGTTTACTGGCTCTACACAAAGAACATAAATATTACTCAAAAAAAAAAAAAGCATTCAGAAGATTGCTGGGGAAATCCGCACACTGTTCTGTATTTTCAGGATAGTTTTGGGCAGCTAGCAGTAAAAATTTTACTAGCTACCATTTGTGCAGCCCACCTGCCATGTACTCAGTGCTGTGCTCTGCGTGGGTAGAGCTGAGACACAGGAGACAGGAGACAGGAAGTTGGAATACTTGCCTCAGAAAGGGTAGCCACAAGCTGTAGGAGGCTGTGGTACAGCAGGGCTCCCTGCAGCCAGGAGCACATGTCCTCTGCTGTTTGTTCTCCTTTTCTTATCTTGGTCTCTCTCAGCTCAAGCATTGGCTTCGTTACCTCAGGAGCCTCCTCTGAGTGCTGCCTAGAAATCAGATCTAGTGTACTTACACTGTATCTTACAGTTGCACCCAAACTGTTTGCTTTTCTCTTCTTTCCTGGGTTGGAAAGCCCAGGGAAGTTTCTTGTTTTGTTTCTTTGAGACAGAATCTTGTTATGTAGTTTAGGCTGACCTTGAACTAGCTATGCAGCCCAGGCTGGCCTCAAATTTGTGATTGTTTTGCCTCAGCCTCTGGATTGCTGGGAAGACAGGCCTGCACCATCACCTGAATTTCTGATTACTCAGGGTGGGTCTTACATCCAACTTGGAGGCCAGAGGGGGAAGGCTTACTAGGATCTGCATGTTGGGTGGGAGGCTAGATTTGAGAAGAGCAGGACAGGTACAATGCTAGGTGTCCACCTTAAGCAGGTGGTTCTTGTTCCCAGTGGGAAAGCCAGGACTCAGATTCCTGAGCGATTTATCCTGTGTACTGTGTCCAGTCCTACTGTCGGTAGCATTAGGACTGGAATTGACTATGACAGCCTGTGATCTTACCTGCGGTGTCACATCACATGGACTTTGCTAGGAGAAAGACCCTGAAAGTAGGACTTTGGGATGGAAAAGGGGAATGGTGTGAACTTGGAGCCTTCCAAGATGAGATTCCCAAACACAGGCACACAGAAACATACAGTAAAGGGGTGAGTAGAAAATAGGGCAGGTAGTATGTGTGAGGGGGCAGTGGAGTTCAGGAAAGTGAAGACTTAATGTTGGGGAGAAGGACTTTGATGATTTCCGGTGGGGAGGGGGAGATTGGATGGTGTGGTCCAGGTGTCATGGGGAGATGAATGGGCTAGGCAGGGAGGGACTGACGACTCCATTGAGTACCCTACCAAGGCTATTGGAATGGCCCTCTGAGCTGGGTTGGGGGTGACCCTGGTCCTTGGTTTGTGACATACTCTTTACACTTGAACTGCTTTACCTGCATGAACTCAAGTCTCACAGCAGTTTTCTTGAATGTCTTTCCACTTGTGCAGAGGTGAACTAAATCTTTGTTTTCATCTTTATTTTAGCATCTATGTCATGGGCCTGGTCTTGGAGTGGATTAAGAACAATGGCGGGGCAGCAAGCATGGAGAAGCTCAGCTCCATCAAATCTAAGATGATTTATGACATTATTGATAAATCTCAAGGATTCTATGTGTAAGTCACTGGATTTCATCTCACACTTTGCCTCTTGTGAACTGGAAACTTCCTCTTTCTGCCCCTGAGTATGGGAGTTGAAGTCTTGTCTCCTGCTTTCCACCTGGGAATGCTCAACTTTGGGACCTGTGTCCAGTGGGTGGTGACATTTCTCACTGCAGAGACTTTGCTCTGAGGAAGAGACTCGGTTTGATCCCTGGGGTGGAGCCTTCGTCTGACCTCCTATGTGTTGCTGGGAGAAACATTTATCAGGGACCAGCTTCATGCCGTGTGTGTGTGTATGTGTACGTGTGCATGTGTGTGCATGTGTACCTTGTTTATACATAACAGTTACACATATAGTAATATTTATACTCTGCTACCAAATTTCCTTTGTCTTATATGGGGCTCTTGCTGTATTGTCCAAGCTGACCTGGAAGTCCTGGGCCCAAGCCATCCTCCTCTCTTAGCTTCCTGAGACCTATAGGTATGCACCATTGCACGTGGCTTAGGAACTCCAGCCTTGCCCCACTGTACTTTTTTGGTAGTACTGGGGATTGAACTTAGGGAGTGCAGAGCTACATCTTTAGTCCATTTCATTTTTTATTTTGGAACTGGTTATTACTGAGTTGGCCAGGCTGGACTTGAACTTGATGTCTTCCTGCCTCAGCCTCCTGAATAGCTGGGACTATAGACTTGCATTCTATGCCTGGCAGAACTCCTGTTCTCAGTGGTTTTTATTTGGGATTCACTTTGTTGCAACAAAAATATCTGCCCACTGGCAATGAGGGAATTTGCACTGAATATTTTATAGGCTACATGCTATAGAAAATAGGATGCTTCAGTCCTGATGTAGACTTGTGTTTTTAGCCAGGAATTGCACGCTTCCTCCTGCATCCATGCTCCAGGAGTGAGAGAGTACCCTTCGCACAACTAAGACAAAGTGATGGGTTGCCATTGCCTTTCTCCTAAATGCTCGTTGCCTGCCCCTATGAGCTCTTGACACACAGTGGGCCTCCAGCTGCAAGACCTGGGGGAGTCAGGCTTGGCTGGAGACCTTGGCCGTGGCTTCCTTTGCAGGTGCCCTTGCAGGAAGGGACACTTGTTGCACATTCCTAGTGCTCTTGCTTCTGTGTAACAGAGGAGAGGCAGGTTGGGAGCCGCCCTCCTAGTTAGTCCCTGATGCATGAGGTGTCTGGGAGACCCTGGCAGTACTTATTGGAGCTCTTTTGATGTGCATGACTAGTGGTAGAGGGTTCAGGGAGTTCATAGCCAGAGGCTTATGAGTGCACATAAGCTTGGAACGGGATACTCTGGCCAAAGGGGAAAGGAGAGCTTTTGGATGAGCTCAAGCGTTGGTGTCAGTAGATTAGGTAAAGAAGAGAGCAAGGGTACTTGAAGGGATTTTAAAGAAGGAAGTGATGACCCTCACAAAGCACTAAGGGAAGAAGGTAGAATGTTTGGTTATAGTTGCTGGGTTGTCTGGTGGAGATGGCTATGCCAGATTGAAAGACAAGCTATGGAAAATTCTGCGGACATGGTCAGGGCGTGTGCTCACTCATCCATGTACCTAACCACTTGTCTACTCGCTTGTGCCTTTTAACTCATCCCTGTCCAACTAGCAGTCCCCTCATCAGGTACTCACCTACCCAGTTGCTCAGTTAGTCTGTTCGTCTGTGCATCCCTCCCTACTTCCCTTCCTTCCTGAGCGCCCATTCCGGGCAAGCCTGCCACTGAGATTAGATAAGAAAACCCTAGAAGATTCTGAGTTCATTCCACAGCCAAATTACCCCATAGCACTGGTGACTGGTGTCAAGCCTGCATGTGGGGCAGGGGGACCTCACACTTTAGGTGAACTCTCTGCCACTTATGGCATGTGACTTTGGTCCAGTGACCTGAGTTAAGCCTATCTGTACAATGGGCATAGTAATGGTACAGTAATGGGCATAATGATCCTAAGATTGAGTAGAAAGGCGAGTGAGCATGGTGTGTGCAAAGCTTGAAGGCATAGTCTTTCACATTGCTTAATATGAAAAAGGCACTAGAAACAGGAGCATATCATGAGCATCCTTCACCTGTTCGCTGTATTACTCTTTGTGGTTATTATCATGTAAAGCACTTCAGAAGTTCCCCACATACACTGCTTACTAAGAATTTCATTATTCTAAGGAAGTCCAAGCCACAGATTCTCTATCCAGATAAGAGGTCACTTCTGTTTCCTTATTTGTGAAGACCAGGCCTTATGAAAGAGAAGGATGTATTGAGGGGGGTCAGTGAAGACCATTAGGGCTCCTAGGCAGTGTGTCCATGGAGTTGCTGCCCTGTGACTTAACACTCAGAGCCTGTCTGACTTTTTGCTTAAATAGTGCAAGAGTCAGCAGAAAGCCAGAGAGGTCTTAGGTTAAGGAGCTGATCACGTGCAGAGTGTGATGAGTGAGAGCTCCGTGTGTCTGCTGCAGTTTTTCATTCTGCAGGAGCAAATGTGTAAGTTGTAAGGAAATAATTCACAGTAGCCACAAGAATTGTGAAAAATTTTTTTTTTTTTAATTTTAGGGAAGGGTCTACAGGATGTTCAGGGTCTCAGTACTAGATTGGACTCATAGTGATCTGCCTGTTTACAGATCACTGTAATCCCAAGAGCTGGGATTAAGGGCGTGCACCACCATGCCCAGTCTCAATTGCTGTCTCAGTGCGCCCTGGGGGTGGGACTGGCACTGCAGGCCTGGGGATCAAACCCCTGGCCCCTGTGCCGGCTTGCAGGTGCTTTAATCCGCTGAGCTATTTGTCCAGCCCTAAGAGTTGTGAAATTTTTAATCAGACAAATCAGTTCAAGTTTGTGTAAAAGTTCAACTGAAAGTTTTTAAATTGGGGACAAATTTACCAAATGATGTATTATAATTCTTTAGTGCCATATTAATTTAGACTGCAGTACTGTCACAGTAAGAGATAGCACTTGTTCAGTGGGTGAGGAATCCAGAAACACCCATACTTACTTGAGAATTAATTGCTTGTTCAATTAGAGGAAATTTATATTCATAACATGCTGTTTGAAGCAGTGACAGTCCCTGTAAACCAATTTAGAGTTATCTGGATCAGGCCATATTAAAAAATAAAATCCAAACAAAGATCTAAAGGCAATAAACAGAATTATAAAAATCCTATGGAAAAATATAGGTGAGAATTTCTAAGTCTAGAAATATAGAAGGCTTTCCTTAGAAAGCCACAGAACTCAGAAGTATTGAAGTAATGACATTTAATTCATTCAGGTTTTAAAATGTTACACAGTTGAAGACTTACAACAGACATGGGGAAAATTTTGAAGTTTATAACAAAAAGGTGGCTAGCCTTAAGATAGGCAAGAAGAAACAAATAATGAAGAATAACCAAGTAAAACCCAGGGCCTGGTAGGGCATGGTTGTCCTTGCCTGTAATCCCAGCACTGCCAAGAGGTTGAGGCAGGGGGAGGATTGGAAGTTTGAGCCTAGTCTGGACAACTTAGTGACTTACTGAATGACACCTGTCACAAAACAAAATAAGCTGGGGATACAGCTGAGTGCAAAGGCCTTGAGTTTAACTTGTAGTCTGTTTTTTTTATTTTTTATTTTTTGGTACTGGAAATCAAAACTCAAGACGTGAGTCTTGCCAGGCAGGTGCCATGCTGCTGAGCTATATCCCTGGCCCAATTTCTAGTACTTAGAGAAAAATAACCACCCAACCAACCATGGCAGGAGGTGGACACTGAAGCTATGCTTGCAGCACCTATCCATGCTTGGGCCCACTTGTTGATGAAGCAGTGCTGTGTCTTGAGTGGCCACCCTCTCCCAGTACCCTGCTGGGTGCAGAGGCAGTGTAGAATTAAAGATCACAAGTTCAGTGTAGGACAGGAAGTGACCTCACTTAATCCGGCCTAGTTCCAGTAGAGCTGTATGCGGGGTCCTGCAGGCTTTGCAGCCAACCCTGGCAGGAACCAAGCACCTCAGGTCAGAGGTAGGTAGGTACAGGCGCTCCCCTCCCCCACCCCATGCAGATCTGTGCGGGAAAACCTTTCTTCTGTCCTGACCTTCCGTCTGCGTGGAAGTTTGCCTTAAAATTGCCTGCTTGGCTTTTGGGGGGCTGTTTGTTTGGCTTTAATTTCTTCCTTGCATTTAGAAATTTTTTTTCTATGCTTGTGGATTTATTCAAGATAGCTCATGCATTTCCAAAGTAGCTAAAATAATGCACTTGGATTTCAGATGTCCAGTGGAGCCACAGAACAGAAGCAGGATGAACATTCCCTTTCGCATTGGCAGCGCCAAGGGAGATGATGCTCTGGAGAAAAGATTCCTGGATAAAGCACTCGAGCTCAATATGATCTCCTTGAAAGGGCACAGGTAAGTACACCTCCTCTCTATCCAGAAGCTGGCCTGAGATTTGGGTTTCCCTTTTCAAGTGCAAGATGAAACACACAAGAGGTTACTGAGTTGGGGCTAGCAATTGTGTAACTTTGGAAAAATTGTTTGCCCTAGGGGCGTGCCTGCCTCGGACTGCAGAACCCACAGCACTGGTTCCTGGCTAGGGGTGGGGGAGCCACATCCGTGGTGCTTTCGTCAAAGTCTGGTTTCTTCAAAATCGCTTAGCCAGCTCTCACAGCACAGAGCCTGCCCTGTCCTGGTGTTAGCGTTGCTGCGACTCCAGCTGAGCATCAGAGAGACTCTAGGCTTAACTTTGCAGACAAGACAGTGGCTGTCCTTACATATGAGAGCCACAGTGGTAGATGTCCACTGCCCACATGGCCAGCACTGTGGGGCAAGTGCTGGAAAGGCTCTTGCCCACATCGAGTTTTTATGTATCCAGAGTGAGCATGGTGGATTGTCACTGCACAAGAGAGACTTTCCTAATGAAAGAATTGGAAGCTCTATGCCACCTGTTTAGGATTTTCAGGTGAGACATTGGTCACAGTGACTCTCAGGAGAGGAACTAGGGAAGGGTCATGGTGAGTATGTGTGTGTGTGTGTATGTATGTACGTGTATGTGGTACTAGGGATGAAGCTGGGGCCTCACATGTGCTACACAAACACTTCACTATTCAGTGACACCCTCAGCCCAATGCTTGTGTTCTTAATTCCTTGATCTTACTTTAGGTCTGTGGGAGGCATCCGGGTTTCTCTGTATAATGCCGTCACAGTTGAAGACGCTAAGAAGCTGGCTGCCTTCATGGAAAATTTTTTGGAAATGCATCAACTGTGAATACATCGTAACTCATCTGCACGCTGCTCTTGAGTGACAAAGTTTAGAGTAACTTGGGAAATGGCTTCATTAATATGAAAGACATGATTTTTTTTTCAAATGAACATGGTTATGGAAAATTCTTCAGTTTGCAAAGATTATGGTAAAACTGTCAAGAGTTCTGCAAAGCTGATGAGATTACCAGCTAATGGCCACCTTACTCCTCATTCAAACTGGAAGCATTTTTTTAAATCTTCTAACAATTTCCAGTCTAATTTTGTCTTTGCTGCTGCTTTTCTTAGGTAAATATTAGTATTATAACTTGCCTGGGACTTACTTGTGCCTGTGGCCATTATTTGTGGAGTCACGCAAGCATAGCACCAGTTTGAGGTGGAGCTGTAACTCTGAATCAAGACAGTGGTGGGGTCTGTTGGCTCCCGGGGTAAAAGGTTGATGTTGACAGTGGTGAGGGTTCTGGAATTCCAGGTGAAAGGTGGATAGGGATATCTGTATTGTTATCTTTATAAA
>NDGM011065895.1:0-10731 GCA_002564305.1 Octomys mimax
CAGCCAGCCCTGCCCCCTGGTGGGCTGAGCTGGCCACACACACACACATAAATAATAAATAAATAAATAATTAATTAAGAAGGAAGTTAAATAACTTTTTTAAAAATCATTTATTTATTTATTTATTTATTTATTTGATACAGGGTCTCACTGTACACTCAGACTCATAGTGATGCTCCTGTCTCATCCTTCCTAGTGCTGAGATTACAGGTATGTACCACCACACCCAGTTTTGGTGGCTGGCATGGCATGCCCGGGGTTCTGGGTGGCATAGCATGCAATACCAGGGATCGAGCCTGGGTCATTGCACTAGCCAGGCAGGCACTTAGACCACAGAGCCATCTCCCTAGCCCCGGAAGTTAAATAACTTGACAAGGTAGAATGCCTAACAAGTTGCTGTGTCAGAGGCAAAGTATTAACAATGTCCTTCATCAAATTCTTCATTAGTCATAGAACTATAAAAATTAGAATTGCATTGATTACTATTGGTTAGGTATATGTCCACCCAACAAAGATTACATGGTTGGCAGAATTCCAAGATGGCCCACAAGATTCTTACCCTCTGTTGCATATGCACTACAAGTCCCCTTCCCTGAAACATAGTAGGACCTGTGGATATATTGAGATGGCTGGTCTCTGGATCAGGTCACATTATAGGACAACAGCAAAGGGACTTTACAAATGTAATAAGTCTTCCAAATTGGTATGAGCCAGTCAAAAGGGATATCACCCTGAGTAGGCGTGGTCTAATCAGGGTATATTAAAAGGGTCTCTGACTTTGCTAAAGACAAGAGGTCAACATCAGAGAGCTGCTTCTTGCAGCCTTGAAGAACCACTGTCATGTTGTAGACAAGACCAAGTGACAGGGACTATCAGGCAGTCCCTGTCACTAAAAGGCAAGAATGGGCACTGGTTGACCGCCAGCATGAGTGAGACCTCAGCCCTACAGCCCTACCACAAGGACCTGAATTCTACCCATAACCAGTGAGCCTCAGATGTGATTAAAGCTTCTGGCTGACACTGATTTCAACCTGATGAGTCCCCAAGCATAGGACATTTCCAACACTCCGGACCCCAGGAACAGTAAAATCATAGTGGTGTTCGAGCCCTTAATTTGTTAAATAGCAATCAAATGCTAATATAAATGACAACTCCCAAACTCCTTTGCAGCAGGACACTGCTGTGTGGCTAGGTTGTAGCCAGCAGTATTTAGCTGAAATGATACGAGCACCTTGCGTACCCTCCTGATTAGCTGGCTTTCCCATCACTAATACTGGCTACTCAACACACACAACTTGGAAAGCAAGAGAAATTTGGGTGAACTCATGGTTTCAGGAGATTCAGTACACGGCTGTCTGGCTCCAAGGCAAAAAGCTTAAGGTAGAAGGGCATGGTGGAGCAAAATTGCTTAGTTCTTGACAGCTGAGAAGCTGAGCAGGGGAAAAGCTTCACACAGGAATGAGAGAGGAAACAGATACAGTACGAAGGGCATGACTTCATAACCCATCCAGACACACCGGCAGCATACTTCACTGATCTGCTAGGCATTTCCTAATCCAATGAAGCTGACCTATCAGAATTATTAGTCACTCCTCTTCTTTCCTCCCTCCTTCTTGTTGGAGTATGGATGCTGTGGTGAGCTATCCCGGGATGTAAGGGTGAGAGCATCACCCTGAGAAGGGTGAGGCAATGAGACAAGAGGAATCTGATCCCTCAAGCTACAAGGTTTCCTTGTCAGTGATAAACTGCTCATTCCCACACTCTTACCTGAGCACAAAACAAACTTCAGTCTTGCTTGTTGACGGCACTGTTAATTAGTGCATGCTACAGGAACTAAGCTATTCCCTGCCTAACTGGGAGAGCCCAAACAGAACCCAGTGGCCAGCCTTAAGCCCAGTCACCAACACCTTCACACCTCTGCCTCCCTGGTTCCAAATGGCATTGCTATAGAATTGGAGTCAAACACTGCTACAGCCAGATGAGATTGTAACTGATTAAACTAATCAAACAGACAAAGAAGGAACAACCAGATCACCTTGAGTAGGGGAGATTTATTGCAAGGATACATGAGAAAATGGGGATATCATAGGATATGAACTGTGCTCCTGTTCCAAGATATACAGCAACTTCATGGAGAACCAGATCCATCATTCAGCATCTTTGAGTGATGCCAAGTTCAACTGATCTGTCATGTTTCTTCTTAGCACTAAGTGGGAAAAGAAGACAGTTTAATTTGGCTAGATTTCTACCAGTCAGACGAGCACTTACATTAAGCAGACACCACCAACCACTGAAGAGACTTGCCTTATGGATGGAAAACCCACAGGTGGCTGCCTGTAGCCTCAGCATGTCTTCACAGTCCAATCACCTGAAGCCAGAGTAAAGTTTGCTTTCCCTCCATCTAAGCAAGACTGATCCATGCATCCTTGCATCTTATGGATCAGAAGAAGCGATTTCAACTATTTTATCTGATACAGGCACTGTGTGCCAATGGCTACCAGGCCACTACTGAAGGTGGGTCTTTTGTTGTAGGGGAAGATTCCAAAGGGGCACAAAGACTTGTTCAAGTGTCAATAGCCGGTTACTTTCCTGCTAACCAGAACTGGCACTGGGCTGGATCCCCTGATCAAGGGAGGTCCTGGAGTTGTGGCTTTTCTGCTTCTAAAGCTGCCCCTTGGCCATCTAAAGTAGACTTCACAATATCTCCTGCACATAGCTTGGCCTTTGTTTGCTTCTTTGTTTGCATTAATAGTTTTCAAATTTTTATCAACTTCCTGAGGAGCATCATTTCAGAACTCAAGACTAAAGTTCTTCACTGTAAAGTTCTACACAAAAACAGCTATCAAATTTTAAACCATTTCTATTGGAATATTTAAATAACTCTTCAAATCTCCATCTCTCATGTGTTTTTTTCTATTCAAAGTTGGACCCTGGTATATTTGCTTTTCAATATAGTCCCCAGGCCAAAATAACAAAATAGAGGAACCTACCCCAGTGTATCACAGCTTCAATAATAAATTTCCTCACAGGCTCTAACTTAAATCTTTCTAGAAAACACCAAGACCTTTTGTGCTATCCCCAGGGAAGGCAGAGCAGCTAGTGTGCAGGGGGAAAGGCATCATAGTGGAGCAAGTACACAGATCCCCATATTAAAGTTTTCTGTTTCTCTGGACCATCCAGGTGATTGCCTTTTGAAATCACATATGGCCTATACTGCTATTCATGTAGTTTAAAGCAAAAAATTAAATAACAGTGTAAAGGGAAAAAAAAAATAAAAAAAATAAATAAATAAATTGTTTCCTGTACAATACTCTCTAGTACTTCATGGAAAAAGACAAGACTATATTTTGGCACAGTCTCAACCTGGCAGAAGTGGTATTGGCTGACCTACAAAACCGCCTTTCTCCTGGGACCTTCTCAGACAAAAATGCTGACTACCTCAGGACACACCTTAAAATGAATAGTCCTTGTCAAGAAAAAAAGCCCTCTGGTATTCTTTTTTTTTTTCTTTTCTGTGTCTGTAATTTAATAACAAAAACTTAGGTAAATAATAGTCAATAAACATGCCTCAAAAATTCCAATATAGTTTTATGTTGAATTTTTTAAGCTAAAAAAAGTAAAAGAGGAACAATGACAGAAAAAAAAAAGAGGAGGTAGCTTCCATAGATATCAAAATTCATCACTCTTGGAGCCAGGGAGACAGCTCAGTGGAATAAGCACTTCCCTGGCAAGCGCAAAGGCCTGAGTTCAATTCCCGGTTCCACCAGGGAAAAAAAAATTGATCACTCTTAAGACAACTAACATAATGATTTTTAAGTTAGTGTGAGTTAGTGTAATACAGTAGTTATATTCATTTGAGAGGACTGGTACATGTGTATGTCATTCCTTGGCATTTTCAACCCCTTTACACTAACTTCCTGTCCTCTCCATTCACTGCCATCCTCTGATTCTCCCCCTCACCATTTCTATAAACTCTGCCCACCCATTGCCTTCATCTCTCCTTTATTTGATTCTATTTATATTTCAGGTTCCTCATGTAAATTAAAGCACACAACATTTAATTGTGTGTCTCAGTTCTTTCACTTAGAGTTATGACCTCAACATCCATCCATTTCCTGAAAATAACATAATGTCATTCTTCTCTATGGCTGAATATACTTCGTTGCACATATACACACATTTCCTTTATCACTTATCCCTGCATGGACATGTAGGCTATTTTAAGAGCTTGGCTGTGAATTGCACTCTTAGAAAAGTAGGCACACACTTATCACTAATGTCTTGTACAAACTGCTTGTTTATACTTATTTCTTTAATTATCTATATTCCTAACAAATCACCTGGAAACACAATGTCATAAAAGCACACTATTGTGCTCCTGATAATTTTTCTTTTTTATTTTATTGGTACATTTTAAGTAGGCATAATGATAACATTCATCACATGTTCATGATATATCTGCTTCTTTTTATCTCATTCCCCTCCGCCTCCTTTCAACTGCTCTTCCCCTCCTTATTTACAAAACCTTTTCCTGTCTCTTTTTTTTACTGTACCTCTTCCCCTTCTCATCTGAATATTTTTTCCAGTTCCTAACATCTATTATACCTTTTGGCCTTTATTTACACTTTTGGTTTGTTATGCTAGAGAATGAGATACTTATATGTGTGTGTCTTATTGATTTCACTTGAGTATGGTCTCAAGGTATCCCATTTACCTAGAAATGTTTTGGGCTTATTCTTCTTTATGGCAGGGTAGTACTCTATTGTTTTAAAAAAATCTCCTTCATCTATTCATTGGCTGATGGGAATTTGAGCTTTTTCCAAGATTTAGTGATTATAAACTGCACCGCTATAAACATGGGTGTGCATATATTGCTGTGATATGCTTTTAATTCTTTTCAGAAGATACAAAAAAGATGAATAAATGGATCAAATGGAACTTCTAGTTTTAGTTTCTTGAGGAATCTCTAATCTGATTTCTACAGTGCTTACACTAGTGTACACTCCTCCAAGATAGGAGAAGTGTTCCTTTTTCCCTACCGCCCCTCCAGCATTTGTTATTGGTTAATTTCTTGACAATAGCCAATCCTTCTGAGGTGAGATGGAATCTCAGTGTTGTTCTAGTTTGCATCTCTGAATATCAAGTGATACTGAACATTTTTATTTGAATATTTATTTGTGGTTCTACTTCTTCATCTGAGAAATGTCTATTCACTTCAGATGTTCAATTTTGTGTTTGTTTGTTTGTGGTTTGTTTTGTTTTGTTTTGTTTTTGCAGAACCAGGGATTGAACACAGGCCCTTGCACCTGATGCTCATTTTGGACTGGGTCCTTAAATGGGCAGGGGCTTCTGATTTTGGAGAGTTTTTTATACTCTAGATAGCAGTCCTTTGCCTAAAGAATAGATAGCAAAATTTTTTCCAATATTATAGGTTGTCTGTTCACTCTGTTCATGAACATAGAGGGATGATATCTCTGCTAAGTGACAATTGGGCCCCAGCTATGGGGATTCCAAAAGCTGGCATGCGATTTGATGGGCATTTCTAGAGAAACATGAATAGGAAAATTCACTTTCAATCTTCTTTAATCCCATGGCTACCACTTGTCCCATGGTAATGAAGGACAAGCTCTGCTGAGGCTGACAACCAGAGCTCCTCCATTCATTCTCCAGCATGGCAGTCTCTGGGTGACAAGACTTCTTCCTCAATGATTCAGAGCCCAAGAGCAAGGGCTGCCATGCTGAGGAGAAGGCTGCACCATCTTCTGCGACCCAACTTCACAGATCACCTCACAGCATCAAGATTCAAGCACTGAGACTTAGAGCCCACTTCCTGATAAGAGGAATGTGGCCAGGCTGGCAAAACATACCAAATATAATTGGCAAAGCCAAAAATTTTTAATTTAAAAGCTAATACAACTAACTGACCCCTGGTGAGATGGACTATGAAAATAAAAACACAAATAATGACTGGGGCATATTGCTCAGTGGTATAGCACTTTCTTAGCATACAAGAGTCTCTGGGTTTAATCTCCAGCACCACAAAAAAATTATGTATGATGTCATAAGTTTAAGAAGGTTTAAAAACATTGAAAACTTACATGACATAATTTTTTAGGAAAATATCACTTGCAAAAATAGATTCTAATAGAACTCAACAGTTTTGTAACCATTAAAAATATTAGATCAGCATTTTATCCACTTGTATAGGTTTCTGCAACATTTGTCCCTCTTTGTTTGGTGTCTGTCTATGGGGAGCAGGATGACTGAGGATTAAACATAAGCCTTCATGCGTGTTAAATATTTGCTGTACTACTGAGCTGTGCTTTCAGCTCCAAGCACTTGAGCCCCTTACAGTATAAGAATATTTGGTTATTGAAGGCACATGAATTGGTTTTGTATGATTTAAGTATAATTTAACATAAGCTATTAGAGAAAACATATTCCTCATCCGTTTCTAAGCCTTGAATAATGTTTATTTCAAAAACTGACAAAGGCAATACAAGGAAGAAAAGTTGTAGGTTAGTTTCAATCATCAACATAGATATTAAGAACAAGAAATATAAGCTAACAAAGTCACCCCCAAATTTTTCTCAAATCTACTGAAGCAATCAATTTATTGACCTGGTTGGTGAATTCATTACATTTTCTGACCACTATCCTTTAAACTGAATAAATATATCTTTGTTCAAATACATTTTTTGTTCATTCTTCTGTTCATATAATTTATTTGGCTATAAAAAATGATGCCTAGAAATACTTTACACGAGCTTTCCAGAGAAATTCATGTGCCATTTATCTGAGCTAATATCAAAATTGTGTAGTTGGTGCAGCACAGAGTGTGATGTAGCATTTTGCAACAGTAATATCACACGGAACGTCTAAAGGAAGTTTCCAGGCCCCACCACAGACCTATTGAATCGGTTTGCGGACACAGGCCTCAAGAATGCACACTGTAACCAACACTCTGGAATATTCTGAGCCTCACTCAAGTTTGAGAAGCTTTGCTTTATGTAATAGTGAAGAGCAATAAAAGACTCACACTCAAGATGCTGAGACTTGAATCCAGCAAAGCTTGAGCCAGATGCAATTTGGTGTCAAAAATTACACTCACGGCCTTACTTGTAGCGCACATTGCACCATGTTGGGCTTTCTTTCTTTAAGGAACCAGCCTTGCCTGGACCCGTCTTATTTTATGGTAAGGATGAGCATTTTTCAATGACTCACACCAAAACATCTGTGTCAATTATAGAACCATCATTCTTTAATTATATCACAGGTTTGTTCTCTACACATAATTCACCCAGAGTAAACTCTTTGTTCTAACACTAAATGAAAGGGAAATGTGTTGATTCAGAATTACCCAGAAATGAAGACTATCCTTCATTCATATAATAATCCACTTGAGTGCTATCTGAGGAAGGCTGTCTTCCTTCCACCACTCTTTTGTCCCTCCCTGAACCTTTGCATACACGGGACAAAAGGTCCCTTTTCAATAGGATCTTGGGACAGCTGCAAATTACTCCATGGGAATAAAAAACAAAACAATTGGCCAAAATCAGACATCTTTCAATTATTGAAATGTTCTTTGTATAGATAAACTAAGCTGAAAGAAGTTAAACAATTTCTTAAAACCCAAAAGTTAGGACAAACTTTATTCTGATTCATCACTGAGAGAATCAGAATAAATTTTATCCTAACTTTTGGGTTTTATGTTTTGTTTTGTTTTGTTTTGTTTGTTTTGTTGCAGTACCAGGGATTGAACTCAAGACCTTGCACTTCCCAGGCAAGTGCTTATTCTACTGAGCTATAATAAAAATATTTTGAAAACAAACATTTTTTTAAAAAGCAGCTTCCCTCTCCTAGAAAAATATTTCCTCTCCCTTAGAGACTTTTATCACTACATCTCTAAATAACATGAATATTCATGTATTTCTTGATTTTTTTTTTTTCAGTTTTAACCCACAGCTATTGATTTTCTATCAGGGAGGACGAAGCTTTAAAGTCCCCAAACACCTTTCTTTCTCTATCCTGCCACAAGCACAGTTTTCCATTACTAGCACCATCCATTTATCTACTCATTAGAGTATATTGAAACTTTAGTTAAATTAATATTTATTATTATGGCAAGGTAAAGCTCATTCAGAACTGAGACACGGAGCCATTACAACTGTTTTCATTTTCTTCACAACCTTTTGTGACTGAGCTTACGGTGGCCAAAGCTGGGTGAAAAGTTAATAACTGCAAGAATTTTTCTCATTTGTTCATTTGCTTTGTTTTCCATTAAATTACTAATTCAACTCCAAATTCTACCAGATGTCTAAAACTTCCTTAAATACATTGTGAAATATGGTGCCAGATAGTCTGCTAATTTCATCTTCAGAAAAATCTCTTCTGAAGCCCTCTGATTGGCTTAATTGTGGATATTTGCTTTCCCCCCTAATGCTCAATTATTGTAGGTCCCCATTCAATCTGAAGATTCCTTTACACATTTTTGTTTAAATCCGTTTTTTAATTCCCATGTATTTCTCCTTTTTAGTTGGTGCTTTCATTTTAATGGACTATACCTAGTCATAAAACTATGGGAAACAAAGATGTTCAGACCTTGATTATCTGACTTTTATTATATAGTCATATGTGCTTATAAATGTAGCAAAATTTATAATTCTAAGTCAGCAACATTGTCAAAATAGCTGTATTATCAAAAGTGATATATGAATTCAGTGCAATCCCAATCAAAAACCAACAGCATTTTTACAGAACTAGAAAAAATATTCTAAAACATATGGAACCAGAAGAGACCCACAACAGCTAAAACAATCCTGAGTGACAAAACCAAAGCATGAGTCATTACGATCCTAAATATCAATTTAAATTACAAAGCTACAATAGTGAAAACAATGTAGCACTGAAACTAAAAGAAGACATTGATTAAAGGAATTAGATTGCGAATACAGAAACAATCCCAGGCACCATCAGCCATCTGACCTTTAAAAAGGGGGTAAAAACATACTCATAAGCAAAGAGAGTTGTACTGAGCATGGTGGTAGGTACATGCCTATAATCCCAGCACTCAGGAGGCCATAGCAACAGGATTGTTGCGAGTCTGAGGCCAGCCTGGGCTGCAAAGTGAGTTCAAGGCCAGCCTGAACTGCATAGCAAGACCCTGTCTCATAAAGACCAAAAAAAAAGGAAGAAGGAGCATGAGGAGGAGGAGGAGGAAAAGGAGGAGGAGGAGGAGGAGAAGGAGAAGGAGGAGAAGGAGGAGAAGGAGAAGGAGAAGAATAGGAAGAGATGAGAAAAGAAAAAGAAAGAAAAGCCTTATTAGCAAATGGTACTGGAAAAACTGGTTATCCAGAAGAATGAGTATAAACCCGAATTTCTCACCCTGTACTAAAATAAAATCAAAATGTATTGAAGACCTATATATTTTTTAAAAACTGAATATTCTGGAAGATACACTAAATAAAATCTTTAAAGATGTAGAGATAGGCCTGGGCTTTCAAAACAGAGCCCCAAGTGCACAAGAAATAATACTAACAATCAACAAATGGGATCATATCAAATTAAAATGCTTCTACTCAGTAAGGGAAACACCCAAAGACTGAATAGACAACCTACAGCTGACAAATATTTTTGTCAGCTATTCCTCAAAGGACTAATATCTAGAATATATAAATAACTCAAAAATTAGACCCTCTGAAATCAGAGCCAATCAAAAATGGGCAGTTTTTGAGCAAAATAAAAGATAGATAATTTTACTTTAACAAATAAAAGATAATAGAAATATGGAGATCATTTGCAAATGGCAAGGAAACCTGGAGATAGAGAAAAGGGGAAAGAAGAAGGGGAGTAAAAAGAACTGAGAAGTTTTATGTACGCGTGCCAACTCCACATGAAGGAGGTGATCATTGTGCACTAGAAATATGTATTAATACAATAAATGAATAAAAATTTTAAATGCATTTGGTGGAGTTTATTGCTTTGTCTTTCAACACTGTTGGTATATGTTGCTGTATGATTCAACACTATTTTCTAATAACGCAACTGTGAACCCAGGAAGTGTACTTTGACAAAATAATAAAATGTTGAACAGTACAGACTTCAAATTTGCAATTTACTGAAATGTTGTGTGTCCCTAAATCATATGTTTTTAAATTCCTGAAATAGAGACCTGCCCCAAAGATTTCCTTTGGGCTTCTGAGGGGATCTCCAATCAATCTCATTCCAAGAGTGCTTTTGCAGAAGTGAGAGCCAAGGAAACAGCTGATGAGCTGGGAGGAGAGAGTATTGTACTGGCAATGGGAATGAGGCCAGCCCTCTGTAGCTCTCCTAGTAGAGATGACATGTTTTTTCAAATTTTCCCCACAATTTATTCAAAACTTAATTTATAAATTTAATGTAAGTAGAAATCTCCCAGAAAGTGTTCTATAATGAAGTTTGGGATTAACAAGGTATGGGACATGGCCCCAAAATTTTTCATTTCTGTCATACACCCTGTTGATACTGATGTTACTGATTCCCAGTCCATGCTGTGAGTACCCAAATCCTACCCTACTGGAACTCAAGAAGAACCCAAGAGAAATTCTGAACCACTAAGCTCCTCTAACACACCCAATAGAGTCTTCTGATGAAAACTCATGTCCAGGGGCAGGGGAGATGGCTCAGTGTAATAAGCGCTTGCCTGGCAAGCACAAGGGCCTGAGTTCAATCCCCGGTTCTGCAAAAAAAAAA
>NDGM011065920.1:0-15441 GCA_002564305.1 Octomys mimax
TTTTTTTTTTTTTTTGAGTTCATGGTTGGAATCTAGTCCAGATGAACTGCCCTGACATAGGCCTAGGCATCTAAAGAAATATGTTCTCAACAGTGTAAACAACATTGTTCCAGATCTCTTCATATAGTTTTGCAAATACCTCCCCCCAAATACTTATCCAGTTTTATGCTGGCTAGAACTGTGATGCCTCCAGCTGAATTCCTGCATCCTTGAATGATCTGAATGATCTCAACCAGCAGCACTCAGCTTTGCTGGTATGAGCAAGAAACACCCTGATGCTTTCTGATTTTTAGGTTTATCATAACTATGTGGGTTACTATGTGGAGTGAGGGAGAGATTTATCTAGATATGTAAGCAGGATGGTTTGCACAACTATACTGTGAATTTCTGCTGATCTATGGAAAGAAATGGATAATATATAATTTGTTTTATCTCCTTTTTTCAATTCTTTGTACTTTTTCTCCTCTTAATTTTTATACGTTTCTATTTTTCCTTCTTTCCAACTTTACATGCATATATCTGGTAATATGAATAACTGGTTGGAAGACAACACTATGTATTATAACAAATGCTGTGAAATTCATATTACTTTAAGTGAAATTCCGTATTTCTTGTCATTTTTTGTATTTTTAACTCTAATTTATACCCTCTTTTAAAAAATGAAAATAAAAAATTAAATAAATTAAATTTCAAAAAAGCTGCTTTTTAGATTATCCCCTGGGGGAGCAGTCTTGGAATAGAACCCCAGACAAGTCACACTCGAGGAAGTCCACTTAGAACACATGAGTAAAGCACTCAGAGTGTGCTGTGCCTCCAGTAATGTTCTATCAGCAAGAGTCAAAGCAGAGCCCCTAAATGGCTGCTGCTAGCAACTTCCCTCCCTTTCCCTTGCCCACACTATCACAGCCTCTATACCTCTGCCTTCTTTGTGAAAACTAGGACATATTTCTTAGTGCTCCCTCATCCACGTCCACTTCAGATACCAAAGGAATCTAAACTATTCATCACTTTTTTTTTCTGGAAGTCATTAGTCCTATGTTTATCACGAAAACCTTTCATGTGTCCCTTCCTGGAGCAGGTGCTCTTGCTGAGCTGACCCTACCAAGACCAGAGAGATGATAAGGAATTGTAATTCCTGGAATGGGCAGTGTTGAGGGTGACTGGAATCTCTTCTTTTAGCAGCTTCAGTTAATTTTAAAAAATCATTGATGGATATGACATTTCTCTTGAAAAAATTCAGAACTATAAAGGAATTATAATATATGTGCGGGAAAAATATTAAAAATTCAGAAAAGGTCAAAATGTTTCTCTAGGGTATTAAAACATGAAGTCATTTTCTGTAGCATGGCATGAGTTCACATAACTGTAATTCTAGTACTCTAAGTCTTTGAGGCAGAAGGAGCCAAAGATTAAGAGCCTTGGAAACTTAGTGATTTAGCAAAACCCAGTCTCAAAATAAATAAATAGATAGATAGACAGATGGATAGATAGATAGATAGATAGATAGATAGATAGATAGATAATTAAATGAAAAAAGGCTGGAAATATAACTCAGTGTGATGGCCCTAAGTTCTAGTCCCAGTATATATAAAGTCTAGTGGAGAAATTTTAGCATCAACAATTAATAACGTAAAGCAGTAATAGTTAAAGAGGGACTGTCTCCTTATTGGCTCTCACTGTCCCTCCTCGATGCTTCTCCACTGAGCATACCTTCCAATAAGCCATACCGCTGCCTGCCAAAGGCACTTTGGTGGTATTTGCCACCACTTTGGCCTGACACAATCTTGGCACTGACAGCACTGCTTGTGCTTGTTCCTTACCAGTCTAGTACACTGGCTCCATCAAATTTTCAATCCCACCTATTTCTTTTTTTATTCTTCCACATTTTCAGTCCCTCATTTCCTTACCCTCATTAACATTACTCATCCTACTTTTGCTTAAGTTTTATCATCATTCTCACTACCTTGCCTGAGCTGTCAAGCCTTTGTCTTCTCTGTCTTAATACACTTTCTTCAGCCAAAAACAACCTTAACAACTCGATGTTTTCCCCCTTACTCCCTGTTTGCACCCATGAAATTGAATCTGGCTTGGAGAAGAAAAAGCAAATAAAAACATGCTGTGAAGTTCTGCTAATACTGTCTAGCATCAATAATATTTACTGTATTGTCAATTTATTAGTTTTCAGTTTTCTTTGATGAATATATTTAATGTTTACTCATGTTGGGTCAGCTTGCCTGTTCATTTCCTCTTTGTCGTTGTCTGCTGGAAACTTGATTGCTGTCACCAAGGAAAACACATCATCTGTTATAATCATGCTGTAGGTAGCACTACAAAATGTTTCATTGTATGACTTATTTATATGACATTGATGTTACATATATAATCTTTTCTATATAGCCTTACTCTTTCAAGATAATATGGATTTAGACATTTGTACCTATTTTTATTAAAGTTAATGTGTTTCACAGGCTAAACCAATTAAAGTTCATTAAAACTTCAAACAAATGAATTATTATTCAAATGTTTAAAGATAAAATTTTAATAACTATTAAACAAAATTATTTTTTGTTTAAAACTTTCAATACAATATTCTGTGCATGTGTATTTAAAATTATTTCATCTAAAGTGCTTATTGTCATGCCTTAGTGAAGGACACAAAGTAGAATAGGATCTTATAAAAGAAAGATGAAGATTCACTTTTGTTCTTGTAGTTAATATTTACTAGTTATTCAAATGGAAATGTGACATAGGTAATTGCATTGTGTTGTGAGTTCAAGATAAAACTTCAGTCTAAAGAAAGATATTGGTCTTTGGCAAAAGAGCAAGGAGCCAAGCAATGGGAAAAGAAAAAAGCATGAGGTTGTGTTGAGTACATGTGCCAACTCCACCCAAGGAGTATGATCACTATGTTGAACCAACACCTACTAATAAGAGTTTTAAAAATGAAAGCGACTGGCATAAAAAAAACCAAGAGGGAGTCATTAACATAATCCTATTAAGAGCCATGATATTAGAGCAGGCAAGATAGCTCAGCAGATTAAGCTCCTACTTTGACAAGTGCAGGGACCAGGATTTGATCCCCAGTCCCACATGCTGTGCAGGCCCAACCCCCAGGGTGATGAATGGGTCTGGATGTAGTGATACAAGCCTGTAATCTCAGCTCTGGGGAAGCTGAAAGCAGGAAGATCACTACAAGTCTGAGCTGTGTACTGAGACCCTGTACCAAATACATAAATGGAAAAAAAAAAAAAGAAAAGAAACAAAAAATAGTCATGACACTGGATGTTTGCCACAGGGTAACAAGAACAATCTGAGACCTAGAAGAGTAAGGACTGGACAAAAAAGAAAGAAAAAGAATGAGAAGGAAGAGAAGGAGAAGGAGATAGCAGAAGAAAAACAAGGCTTGAAATGTGAGAATGAGAACACATTTTGAGAAAATTTTGTTAGTGGATGACACGTAACATCTTAGGCAGAGCATTTGATTCTTCAAAACAGAAGCCCTCTTTTTTCAGGAATATACACAGCCATGCAACATTCAGGAGGATAAGAATATACGATGTGTTTATTTAATTTCATGACGGAATCATGCCATCTAAAATTCATCAGTTTTCATGTTTATAAGAAAAAAAATAGTATCTTTGTAAACATTAAGTAATTTTGGTTTAAAGTTCTCAACTTTGAAATTAATAAACATGTTAAATTATTATTGCTGAAAATATCATTTTCTTCATTTTCTTTATAGAACCTTTTAAAATACTTCATGGGAACACACAAAAAACTACAAAGTAAAACAAAAAATACAAACAGAATTTTATGTGCATATATATGTAATTTTGTATCTGTTTTATATTTATAATTCTTATTGTTTTCCTTTCTCATATTTTAAGTATACACTCACCTTTAAATCATATGTTACCTCATAGTTTACACCATTTTTTCCAACAGCTATTAATGGTTGATATCCCACAAAATTAAGATCTGCCTCTGGATTTATTATTTTAGTTGGTAATATTAAAGCTTAACAATATTCTCTTATTTTTCCCTTCTTAAAAATAAAAATTGATTATTAGAAAAGATAGTAAATCCCAGTAACAATAAAAACTTGGAATTTCCATTTGAAACATGCATTACTTCACTTTTCAATTCTTGAGTTCAAAAGTAATAATCAAAATGCTTGTATTCAGAACACTGCTTACTTTAGGTACAGAATTTTTTTTGTTTGTTTTTTTATTTTAGTACAGGGTGTACAGGGTCTCACTGCATAGATCGAACTTGTGATTCTCCTGTTTTCAGCCTCCCAAGAGCTGGGATTACAGGTGTGCGCCACCATGCCCAGTCTCAATTGCTGTCTCAGCTCTCCCCGGGGTAGCAGGCCCGAGATCAAACTCTATCGCCTGTGTCTGCCTAAGCAAGAGCTTTAGTCCACCAAGCTATTTAGCTGGCCCCGTATATGTCTTTGAATAGAGAGTACTTGCTTCAGGTAAAAGATAGTGGAGTCACCTTTTTACATCACACATAGTATACTTTACTAACACTGAAATAGCTCTAAAAACAAAGAAACCGGGACATTTTTTTCTTTCTTCTATTTAAAAGCTTTCATTATTTCACTGTGTAGATTCACTGTATGTAGCTGAAGATATTCCAGATGACCTTTGTTTTTTATAAGATAAAAATGTCTCTCTTTTGCAAAATGTTCAAATGATTACATATATTTTAAAGCTGCTTAACATTGATAATAATTTTATAATTACAACTCAAAAGTAGGACAGTAAGGCAGGAACAAATGTGTAAATGAGGAATAAGTACACAACGTGTCTGTGAACTGCACAGCAGGCGGCAGGCGGATGGTGATTTCAGAGTGTGAGGGGGAAAAGGCAAAAAAATAAAAAGCACCTGCGCTGCTCAATACTTCCTTCTTGTAATAAAAATGTTATCTGATAAAATGTTCGCTGAATTTATTTTGGAAAATATTTTATTGATGAGAAAATGAAAGCCAAAGCAAGAAAATAGCATGTCTTCACACTACTTGGGGTTTAAACTTGAAAGGTGTATTTTCATCAAATCAAATAGGAGAAAATTCCAATAGCAGACTCAGAATGTATCTGTGCTGTTACATTCTTACCCATAATCATAAAAACTCCTGTAAGGTTTTCACACACTTCCACAGACACAAAATACTTAAATAAAACAGTTATTCAAACACAACCTATAAAATAACATATTTTATAACAGTTAAAAATTTTGACTTTAAAAACTCTTGTAAAGTGGTTCAACATTTGTAGCTAAGAAAAAAGGTTTCAGATTCTTCATTGGAATTGTTTCTTTAAAATGGTCAAGAAATTGTGATGAGGAATAGAAAACTAAGAGAAGAAGAGCACTGACCTGTTTCTACCCCACGAAGAGATTGAGGCCAGTCACGCGCCAGCGCTGTGGTTTGGCCTCAAGCTCTGTGTAGGTCAGGGATCCCCCCTCCCCCAAGGGCAGCGCTGCGCGCCAGGCTTACCAGCCTACTACAAAGGAAATGCCAGTAGAGACGTGAAGGTGTGATGATGATGGTGTGTACTTTGCGTACTTTGAGATGAATCTGACATGCCACTTATTTTCTCCCTGGGATAAGCTGTAAGATAAGCTCTCTATTCTGAAAAATTCTTCTCTTATTTAATATATCACAATCATAAAGTAGCCCCCATGACCAAAATATATTGAAATATTTTCTTGCATTGTACAATACATAATAGCTCTAAAACTTTTACTGAAACATGATCTATGATTGATAATATCAACAATAATAAAAAGGAGGGAAGGAGAATTAGAAGAATAGGGAAGGAGGGAGGAAGGAAGGAGATGAAAAGAAACAAGCTGCACTGTGAATGTGCACAACTCCCCAAGACTGTTGTACAATGCCTGTGCTGAAAACATGAACTAATAAAAAATCTTAAATGTACTTATAAGGTCCATGTTTATATAGATACCAACTACCTGCATCATTGTCACTAAAATATTAAATTGATGGAATACACAGAGAAACAATCAAACCTCATTTTAGCTAATAGTTTCAACCACTCATACTTCAGCTTCATGAAAAACCATAAGAAATATTTAATAATGTAAATGGGCAAGAAAACATCCTACTTCCCTTCCTTACCTATTGCTAAACAATAGCAGGAATCAAAGGTGAGCAAAACAAGGAGATATCAATGAGGATGAACAGATAGTTTTTAGACTGTGATTATAGTATATTTTGGACAATAATTTTTATCCACAAATTGGGTCAAATATAGAGACTTACTTAAACCATGACAAGAAAGGAGAATAATCTTCTAAGAAGAACAAGATAATTCAGTGCTGTCACTTAAAAACAAATGTCTCCAGATATTGTTCAATTATTTCAAGTATCTTTAGACTAAACATGACTCCTAATACAGTATGAAAAAAATAAGTACCTATGCCATTGCCATTATTTCTTAATGTAAATGTGTGATTTTTAAAAATAAGTTTTGGATAATTAATGCATTCTAATTATGAGACTACTCAAAATGCTTTAAAATTTGTCAGCTTTAGACATTATTCTAAAAGTAATTTAAAAGTCATGAAATGAAGTACTGCCTTGCATCATATGCATTGTCTTGACAAAAATTAATTTTCACTTGTCAAACTTCAGATTACTTTTGTTCACGATGAAACACAGAGTTACAGCATAGAGTGTAAACTTTAGAGATAGTCTGGATTTTAAACTCTTGCTCTGCTTGATGAATTAAAGGATGCTTCCTGAACTCTGGTCTCATCATCTGAGAAAAGTAAAGGGAATGTCTGTTAAAGGTGGGCTGTGAGGCACTCTCAGACTTTATTGTAAGAGGAATGCACTTGGCATATATCCAAATCACAGATAAATAGGTTTCCCTCATTCCTTTCCAATGCTGAAGTCCCCATTTCAATAAAAAAATCACTCCATGACTGTGTATATAGTGTACATATGCAGAATATTAAGAAAATATATGATCGAGTATCTTGAAAACAGCAATGTCCTTGGAATAATTATACACATTTTCAACTCTTACAAATAATTGAATCTACAGGAAAATATTCACTATATTGGATATGTTTAGGCAACTTACAGACTCTCAATTTCAAGGAAGATTATGGCAATATAGAAGCATGTAACGTCATGGCCATCCATGTATTGGCACTTAAGAGTGAAAATAGAGGCATTTGGCTTCTCCCTCTGAGTCAGAAAAGGATTCAGGGATCCAGTTAAACTCCCTTCCCATATGCCTGAAGGCCCTTGTGGTAGGGAACAGAGAAAGCTACCAGTGTACAACGTATTGAGAAATTAATTGGAGGGGCTATTATAATACTATATCTTGATTACCACATTATTTGTACGGAGTGTTTGTTCTCACGCACATGTACTTCCCAATGATTTAATCTGTGCTATCATTAGAGAAAAAAAAAATAGATCCAGAATTACAATCTTTTAAAATGTTCCTATATTTAAACTAGACAGCAATATTGTGTTGAATCAAGAAAATAAAGGAAAATGAACTGTTCTCAAACATTTTCAGAGGTATTGAGAATTTTGACTCTGAAACATACAGAACAGAAAGGTCAGTGAGCCAACAAAATAAAATAAAGGACGACAGAAAATATTCGGCACACTTCTCTGTTGCTATTGATGTCTGCACATTTAGATGTAATTCTTTTTTAGATGTAATTTTAAAATTTTCTTTGCAAGTTCTTTTATTCCCCTAAATCATTTTGCTTTGGGAAAAATGTAGAAGTGTTAATGAAATGAAAAATGAGAAACATTCCTCCACGCTCTTTGCACTATAATTTGTTCTGGGATTTCACTTTCTTTAGAAATGCCCTTTCGTCAGGAGTTCATCCATTTTTCTTACCTAACTTGAAATGATTTCGTACATTTCATGAAGACAAATCTGGAAGCGTAAGCGTTTTCTTCAGGCCGGCTGCCCCTGGGCCTGCTGACTCGGTCTCCGCGTCACCACTGGAGTCTTCGGAGCTGCGATGATGAGCACCGTAAGCGACCACGTCTGGAGCTCAGGCTCACGGCGGTGTGGCTGTTCGCAGAACTGTCAACCAGTCAAATTAAGGAACTATTAAAAACCCGTTACTTTCAGAAAATATTATCAGGTAACAATTTCCAAAACTATTTTCCCATGATACCCATGATATGAGTCAGGACTTTTGAATCTCTGAAGTAGCTTGGAGAAAAATCGTATTAAAATAAGGAAGAAAAATGAATTTCCTGTTGTTTTGCTAACTTATTTTACTTATAAGTTATCTCATATATATCAGATTCAACTTGTATCTTAATATTGAACTCCACTGCTGTGTTGAAGAAAATGAAAATAATATTGATTTTAGCATTTTATCATTTAGGATTTGAAACAAACTAGAAAGACAAATGGTACAAATCATAAATCACCCAAGATGGCAGTGATAACAGTGGCATTTTCAAAAATCTTCCTGAGTAATTTCCTTCACAAATGTAGAAGTAACAGTGAGAACACCACAACTGCACAGTATTTAACAGATGATCAGTATGTACCTAAAAATACATTACCAGATAAAGTCACGCACTCCAGAGTTTGAGATGTGTATGTCTAGAGAGGGGTCGGGTTGTGTTGAACCACTAACAGTAGCTACCTTACATAATTTTGACAATGGTAAGGTAAGTGACAGCACACAATTGGCTTCCCACTGTGAAAAACAAAGCAAATGTGGCCAGGGAGAATAGCTCAAAATGAAGAGATCCTGACAAAGCTTGAAACTACATCTGGTTATTCTGAGAAGAACATGTAAAACAGGAGGATTTCACTACACAATTTGTGGGAGGAATAAAGAGAAGAATGTGTCAATAGTATACATGCAATCTTTCTAAGGCAAAAATCTAAAATAGAAATCAGTAACAAGATTTAAAAAGAGGAGAAGGCAAATTGAAGGAGATATTGACCTTAAAGGCAAAGAAAAATTATCCACATAAAAGTGAAGAAAAAGGGTCAGATAGATAGCTCAGCGGTCTAAGTGCCTGCCTGACAAGCACAAGGACCCAAGTTTGAGCCCCGGTACCAGTACTGCATACCATGCCATAGTGCTGGCCAGTGAAACTAGGTGTGGTAGCACACTCCTGTAATCCCAGCTCTGGGGAGGCTGAGACAGGAGGATCACTACAAGTCTGAGCTATGTAAAATACCCTGTTCTAAACAAACAAATGAATGAATGAATGAATGAATAAATAAATAAATAAATAAATAAATAAATAAAGTGAAGCAAAAAATAGTCAGTGCATACTCCAGAGCATACAAGTGCATTATTTGTATTCTAGAAGTTACCTTGCTTTTAGTTGGTTCAAATTTGCGGAGTAATATTACGGTTGTTTTAAAGGTAACACCATGAAAATCTTTTTTTCCTCAAGCCTTTCCTGGACATCCTAAGGAGAAAAATAAAGGTTGAGGGTTTTTTTGTTTGTTTGTTTCTGTTTTTGATTTTGTTTTTGTCACTAACCACAGAACTCAGTACCTTTGTACTGTGTCATTCTTAATCATTTTAAAGATTTTCTTTATTTATCTTTGAGTGAGGGTTTCACTAAGTGGCTAACTAGCCAAGGACTGACTTGCACTTGCAATGCTCCTGCCTGAGATTCCCAGAGGGCCAGGACAAAGGTCTGTGCCGCTGTACTGGCTTATATTTATAACCCAACTTTTTAAGTGGTGATCATGAAAACTCCCATGAGTAACACAAAGACTGCCATTTCCCTTTTTATGCTGTTTTTATCAATGGTGGCATCACGCAAACGAACAATACAATGTCAAAGGCAAGACACTGACATTGATACAGTTAAAGTAAAAAATGAACAACTCCTTCATCAGAAGGATACATTTGGCACTGACATCAATGTCTATCTCTCAGACACTTAACACCTAGGAACCACCCATCTGTTCTCCATTCTGTGATTTGCTCATTCTTAGGATGCTACATAGATGAAACTATATAGATATAAATTTTGAGATTTTTAAAAATTTGGTTTATTTATTTATAGATTCTTTAAGTTGTTTGTATCTCTATCTCTTCTTATTACTGATTGCTATATTGTGGTATGAATAAGCTATAGTAATTTTTAATCATTTACCCATTAAAGGATGTTTAAAATGGTTTTAAGTATTACACAAAAATCCGTTATAAATACCAACACATAAGATGTTCTATCTTTATTTTTTAAGAGCAAAACCATAAGAATATAGTGGATGAATTGCACACAAGTTATATATAAGGTGTTTTTTGTTTGCTTTTTTTTAATGAAGCTGCCAAATGTTTTTGGAGAGGATATATCATTTAACATTCCCATCAGCATTGCATGAGCAATCCAGGTTCTTTGCTTCATCATCAACATGATTTCTGTCTAATTCTTAAAAATTTTAGTTTTTATAATTGCTGGCTATCAATACTTTATTATGGTTTTAGTTTACATCTCCCTAGAGTGAATGGTGGCAAAATACCTTCCAATGTTTTTAAGGTCATCTTCATACTCCCTTTAGTAATATGTGTCTTATGTGTTTTTACTATTTTAGAAATAAGTTGTTTTGGTTTTACCCTTGAATTTGATAGTTTTGATAGTTTATATCTTACATGTTATTAGCATATTTTATATATTTGAAATACTAGAGCTTCATTGTATACGAATTTCTGAATATAAAATAAGTATATATAAGTATATAATACTTACATTGTTAGTACACTTATATATAATAAGTATATAATACTTATCAACCAAATATCTAGTTTGTTTGCTGACCTCAGCAGGACATTTTGTAAAACACAGTTTAATGTTGATGAAATATAACTTATCAATTTTCCCTTTAATAAATTATGTTTTTATCTCAAATATAAAATTTCTTTTCTTATTCCTAGTTATAAAATCTTTTCTCTTTTCTTCTAGATTTTACTTTTGAATTTTATGTTTTACTCTATCTGTAATTTTGCATAAAAATCATATGAAGTATGAATGAGATTTTCCAGAAATGATAATTTTTTTTTGTCTAGAGGAATATTTGAGGCAAAATTTGTTAAAATGCCTATTTAAAATGTTCTTGTACCTTTGCCAAAATTTAGGAAGACATAACTATGTTGACTTATGGATGAATTTCATTTATATGCCTTTAATGTAATGTGCATGTTCCTCTATCAATGTAGATACTCCTCATTTAACAATTATCCTGTATAGCCACGCTTTGCACTTACGACCTGTCCTTTCTCGGGGATACAGTTCTGACCTCAGTGTCTTGTTTGTGCAGTGCCCACTGGTAGGCAGCACTGTAGTTTTTGCTGAATGTCCGACATAGGACAACACTGCAGCGCGGTGTTCAGCTGCGCGCTGCAGCCCTGAGTAGGAACCATGCAAGGAAAGCAAGGGCACACGCTGGATTCGCTTAGCCCATTTCGTTGTCTTACACATTGCAGTGCCCAGACTATATTCACTTCCTCACCAATCGATTGATATGGTGATCAGACCACAAGATCGATCTGCAGTCGCTCTCTAAGGAGGAACACCCGCGCCCCACACTTTGGTCCTAAAGCTAAGGTACTGACTTTAAGCGAACAGCTTCCTCCTGTTTTATCATCTTGAAATTTCTTTTAGCTTTTCTAGTTTCCTTTTATATATTCACTTTAACTTGTCTTTGCTCTATCTAAAATTAGCAATGAGAGTTTGATAGGAATTGTGTTAAATCTGTATTTTAATTTGGGAAGATTGACATTTTTCTATACTGTCTTAAAATTCATGAGCATTATGCATCTCCACTTTTTTTTTTGTATTTTGTTTTCGTTGTAACTTTTGTATATATTTGGCACATGATAATTGCATTTGTTTGGGTGACTATCATATCTTCATCAGTTTCAATCTCTTCATTTATTTAGAGCTGCCTTGAGTTTTTTAGAACATTATGTAATTTTGACCATACAAGTTTATTACAATTTCGTTCAAAATATTACTTTAATGACTATAAATTATAAGTCTTATTTGTAGTGTATATGTGTTTATTAGTAGTATATAAAAACATAATTCATTTTCAAAGTTTTGTTTTACAAACTTCTCAAGGAGATATTATCTTTCCGTTTTCTTTTAGATTTCTTAGGGTTTTCTGTACAATCAGTGATCAAAAAGATGATGTTACTTTTTTTTGCTCCAGTCAGCAATTCTTTAATTTACTTTCCTTACCAAATTAAACTTCTTAGAAATTTGTAGCAGTGAGCTGAGTAATGAGAGGAACATCCGAAATCTTTCACTACAGGAAGACGTCATTCAGTTATTCACAGTCAAATATGACTTTAGCTATCCACTTTATTAAGCTGAGGAATTTTCCACCTTTTCTTTTTTTTTTTTTTTTTTTTGGTGAGAATTGTTGTTTGTTTGTTGAGAGTATGAAATTTTGCAGTGTGATTTACACATGCAGTGGATATGACCATGTGATATTTCTGCTCCAGCCTGCTTTGCTATAATACATTGATTTTTCAAATATTAAACAAGGCTTACTTCACCAAAGGGGAAAAAAAAAACTTATTTAAGGCATAGTAGAATTTTTTTTGCATTGCTGGATTATATTTACTTATGTTATATTGAGAACTGTGAATACCCAATATGAATACTGGCTTCATAAAACAAGCTATCAAAGGTGTCAATTGTTCCCAAGTAGATTATATGGGATTAATGTTCAATGAATTCTGGTGAATAATCAGATAAGGCATTTCAAAGTATAGTATCTAGAGGATAAATTCTGACTCAGATTCCTCTTTTATAGTATGGAACAGCTAATTCATTTAAATTAGAACGAGAGAGCAGTTAAAGCTTTTGTAATTCTCTTTTATTAAAAAAGAATAGTGAAAAGATTCCTGCCGAAAATTAAAGGTTTCTCAAACTACGTGCAAAAAAAAGGGTGTTACCCTAACTTCGAAAGGGAAGCAACATTTAAGAAAATTAAAAAAACTATAAATTAGACAAAAATTCATAAGTATTAGAATAAAATTAATATTTGTGTATACTGATGAAAAAATGGTCAGATTTTAGACAAAAAAGTCTTGTTTCAGAAATGAAAATTAAATGACTGAATAATTTATATATTTGTGAGATTGTGAATAAAATTGAACATGAAGTAAGCCTAACTAAAGCAAAGAAAAATGAACAATTATAAAAAAAGATGACCAGAGTTAGGACACAAAAACAAAGCAGCATTTTAATAGGATAAAAATCTAGAAACTATAATTGGGGATTAAACAAGACTGAAGCATATGTATCAAAAAGGCATACCACAGACCTGAAAAATTAGTCAGTAGAGGCCAATAATATGTAAATCAAATAATAATGTTATTTGATTTTAAACAGTGTAGAAACACTTTAGATACTAATTTCATATTGTAGACATTGTGGAGTAACACAAAACTAATGATAAAATATTTGAGAATGAATACATTGTGTTTGACCTCAAAATATATCCAAACCATGTTGGAAATATTGATGAAATAAACTGTCTTTAGTCGATAGATGCTGAGACTGGATGATGGTATATAAGATTTAATGATACAATAATCTCCAGTTTTGCATATACTTGAAAATATTCCTTAATAAAATGTATTATTCTTTATAAAATGAAATTTAAGTTACACAGATGGCATGGTAATACATAGCATTTGAGGACAGCAAAATATAGTGAGGTACAGTTTTGAAAAGAGCTTTGCAAAATCTTACCTTAGTAAGTTTAATTGAATTCTTATATGGGCATCATTTTTAAGTGAGGAAATAAATTTGAAGAAAATTTAACTTGATATCTAGCTAAAGAGTGTGTTTGTTTATTTTGTTTTCTGACACACAAGTTTCACCACATAGTTTAGTCTGGGCTTGAACTCAGAATGATTCTTCTGCCCCAGCCTCCCAAGCTCAGAGATTGCCTCTGCGTTCCAACCTATCTTGAACCTGAAATATTAACATTAAATATTAAATACTGTGGTAGTTGATACATTGTGTCATCTTGGCTGAATGGCTCCGGCAGTTCCAGGATGAGGGCCTCCCCAGGCCTGCAAGTGGGCAAGGCCCAAACTGGGGTGTGACTGGTTCCACCTTAGGGCCATGGGCCACCCCAGAGTGACTCAGCACAAAATGTGTATATAAAGGAATTGAAGGGTTCCTGCCGCCTTGCCCTGATTCCTTGGGGAATTCTCAGTCTTCCGACGTGCTCTGATCTTTGTGGTGGAGCACCAGGTCATCACAGTCAGCATAGAAGGAAGAGAGAGGCTTGATGGACACCCTAGCTACTGCTCCTCCCCTGCTCTTCAGTGTTTTCTCTCAATGAACTGCTGCCATTTGCCTTGGAGCCAGCAGAATATGGATTGAACCCTCCAGTAACTGGGAGCTAAATAAACCTTTCCTTCCTTCATTTTTAGTGTCAGTGTTTGTCCCAGCAATGAGAAAAAAGTAACTAAGACAAATACTAAATACATAAAATAAAAGTTAATTGCTTCATGGCCTTTTAAAATGTAATCTAAACTGTGTACAGGAGATGAAATTAAATCATATTTATGAATCAAACAAATTTAACTGTAATGTGCTAAAACGGGACCCCTGAGAAAGTTTCAGTTCTCAGCGGTCCAAAGATCGCATAAAGCACAAAACTCAATTACTTGGAAAATGTCCCAATACTTTATATTTATATATATATATTATATATATATAATATATATATTATATATATATTTTGAAAAGTACAGCTAGATCAAACCATGTATTTGATTGCGTTAATTTATACTATTTTGTGATCACTAATTTCAAAGCAAATCTGAGCAATAGATTTGAAAATAAAAATAGATAACATAACAACCATTGTTAATTAGTTATTCTTGTTTTAAACATCAATTTCTTTTTTTTTTCTATTTGTTTTTGCTTCTATTTTTACCCTTCAAAATAAAATAGACACATCTGACTTGAGTCAGCTAAAAAAGCAGGTTATTAATAAACATTTGTAAGGTCCGGTGAGCTTGTGGGAGAGCTTCCTGCTACTCTGCACTGGTGGGACAGGTCCCAGCCCAGGCACAGAGTAGGCCAGACCCTCTCCCACCCCCTTCGGACGCCCCCTACCACTCCGCAGCACATCCCCAACCCCACCCACCAAGTAGGAATTTCTGCCACGTTCCAGGAACCCCCAGACCCAGGCCCAGCCCAGGTCTGGTGAGTGTATGGGAGAGCTTGCTGCTACCCTTTGCCAGCAGAACCAGTCCCAGCCCAGGCGCAGCGTGGGCCAGACCCACTCCCACTCCCTTGGGACGCCCCCCACCACTCTGCAGCACCTCCCCTATCCCACCCACTGAGTAGGAATTCCTCTCCCCCCTACTCCACCTAGCCCCCTCCAGGCACAGCTCAGGCCTGGCATACATGCCTGG
>NDGM011065921.1:0-11631 GCA_002564305.1 Octomys mimax
CTTATCTTATGCAAATCAACCTGAGAATGGCCTTTAGATGTGCATGTCCAATCGACTGAGTCAGTAGCATGATCAGAGGAGAAACGTTACAGGAACCGTCTGCAGTTTAGAACTTCTCTGCACGTCATTTCCAAGTGATTCCTTACGAATTATCTCATCCCCACCCTGGGACAAGCCCATGAGGAAGATCAATAATCATCACAAGTCAGAGTGTGCATTTGGAAATAACCAGGGAGGCACCTTCCCTCCACCTACCTATGTCCATGACGCTGCGTACACGGCTGTGTACTATGGACAGTATAGCTAATCATCTGTTTCCTCTTCCCTAGGCCACCCTAGGCCTGACCCTGTCCCACTTTGAGGGTTTCCTCCAAAGTTCTTGCATTGAAACTTAAACTCCTTGCTGCCCCAGTGTTGGGAGTTGGGGAGTGGGTCTGGGTCATGGGGGCAGAGTGTACAGGAAGGGATGAAGTCCTTGCTCAGGGAACTGGGTTAATTCCCAAGGGACTGGATCAGCTGTCACAAGGACAGGTTGCCATCAGCTGAGGCTGCCCGTCCATCTGTCTCCTCTGCAGGGACCCACTTGCCATTGGTGAGAAAAGCTAAGGCAGCACCAGGTCCCCAGCAGCTGGCACCACACTGTTGGACTTCCCAGCCTCCAGAACCACCAGTCCAAATAAGACCTTCCCTATAAATGATGCAGTCTCAGGTATTTTGTTACAGCAAAAGCAAATACACTAAGAAAGACCTTCCTATTCTTTACCTACGTTTTCCCTCCTCTCTAACTCCCCCACACTCAATGCTCACAGCATCTTCCATTGCATATAGCCTTGTTCCTGCCTCCCCAACCTAGAGATTCACCACACATTCCCACTCCCTACCTAGAGGCTCACCAAGGGGCCCTAAATCACTGGACAGGACCCCAGTGCATAAAGCACATTCATAAAAGACTCAAATTTTATATATTTAAAATATGTGCACATTTTTTTCATCTTAATCTATAGTTTACAAGTTCTTGGATTCAATAGAAGTATCCTGCTTTGGATTTTTCCAGCTAGAAAAATGTGCTACAGCAAGCACAGCTTCACAGACCCTCACCGTGCTACCTCTCCACTCCCCCGGGCTACCCAGACAGGGGTCCGAAGCAACACGTACACCCTGAAGAGTTCGAGACCTCACACACTATCAATACGTCATCACTTCTATCTTACAAGGTATGCTTCTAGACCATAATCAAACAAAAAGGGTCAGTAAAACGACCAGAAGTTTGACAAGTACTAAGAACTTTCTCTCCTTCTTTTCAATTTCAAGAAGTTTTATAACAAAATTTGCAGCAAAGATCAAGTAGGAGCCAAGATTCCACAGAGCGCATCTTGCAGAATGTATGCCGCCTCCGCTGCCCTTCTGAACTCTGTGTCCAGTATGAGAAGGCTCTTCCTGTATTCTCCAACTGGCAAACTCCTACTCATCTTAAGAACTCTTCTGACCTCCTTTGAGAGATAATTCCCCGCCACTGTAGTAGGAAATTTTTCCTCTGCAGATCCACAACGCTTAGTATAGATGTCTGTGTGAAATTTCATCATATGTGGTCATCGAGGATCTACTTGTTATTTTCTCCCTACCTCCACTGCAAGACATCTGAAAATAGAAATCATCCCTTATTCATCTGTGAATTCTCAGAATCCAGCAAAGTGGTCGCTTGGACCCCAATAAATAGATGTGGAGTAAACTGACAAGATAACAAATGATCTTTCATGAAAATAAAATATGCAGCACCACAGGCCATCTCCATATAACTCCCGCCAAGAAATGTCTCCTGACACAAAGGAGAACAATAACAATATTTCTAGCANGCCAACTACAGCCTCTAGAACAGCTCTGTCGGAATGGGCAAATGACCCCTGAGGGCTGATTTGTGAAAGAATCTGTACCAGCCAAGATGTTCTCACACAGAACCCTCTGAGAACCATGGTGTCTCTGATCCAGGGAGCTAAGATTTCAGCTGGAAACACTTGGCAACATTTCAGAACTAGGCAGAGCCCAGCAGGCCTGGAATACAAGTGCTTACATATTTCATTAAGGCTGCTATAGACACTTCTTCTCAACAGGATCTCAGGACAGTCACCTTCAATCAGTTCCAGTTCAGTCAGGTTAAGTAGATTAAATGGACTTTGTTCTGCAGAAGCAGGTCCCAAGTGTAGGAGAGGCAGCAGATGTGGGACAAGGGACCTGTGAGTCCAGGGCGGGTCGGCCTCGTCACTCTGGCTCTAAGGCCCCTGGGCAGGCCATCACTGCTCTAGGACGAGATGAGTGGCTACAGGACAAAGAAGGAACAGAAATGCTGAGAAGCATCAGTGTGCGTCAAGCCCTTTCTCTTTATTCTCTCAAGGCCCTGTGAAGTACTATTATTATTCTCACTTTACAGGTGAGAAATCAGAGCTTAGGAAGATGAAGTAGTTTTCTGAAAGCTACTCTGCAAATTCGCAGTGTTGACTGGCTAGATGTTTGGTGTCATCACCGCCAGAGTGACACTGCAACCTTGTGCCACCCCCACCAGGACCCTGGCTGCCGAAAGCCATCTCCACATGTGTTTTTCTGACACAGGGATGGAGAGGACACACAGTGCTTAAGGTGTGCTATTTTTTTAAATTTTATAATGTAACAGAGTTTGGAAATTTTTCACATCATTAATGCTAACTTACATCTTAACTTTCCCTAAGAGCCAGCATGTGTCATACTACCTGGATTCCTTCAGAGTCCCTTGCCATGTTCATGATGGGGGCCAGAATTTGTAGGTCTTGCTGCCAGGCACCTCTAATTTAATTTTATTAAAAAAAAGACATAAAAGGTGATTAAATCCATTGGCACTAACGGTGGTTCAAGAGTCCTTCAGGGACAGCCATGCACGCATGACCAGTAGCTCACAGCGGGTGTCAGCAATGTGTTTAAAGAGGCAAAGGTGCCAGCACAAAAGGTCTGCAGGTCTCCTTGAGTGGGCAGCGGTCCCCTCTCGAAATCAGCTGCTACAGTCCACAGCCGCAGAAGGCCTCAGCAGGGCGCCTACACCGTCCCCTCAAGCCCCGCCACAAGGACACTCCCTTAAAGGGCTGCTATGGAGCAGCAGACTCCCAGCTAGAGCAGACCTGGGCATGGGGAGGGTAACGGGGACCTGGCTCCCTTCTCCCATAGCATGTGCCCCTTGCGGAGTGCATGACCTCAGCAGCTGGACCCTCCCGGGTGTGGTCATTGTATGAAAGGTCCAGCATCCCATGTCCAGCTCTGGAGTGAGTCTCTTAAGGTTTCTCTCGGTTTTCATCTCAGCACAGTGAGCCAGAAGCCCTACAGTGCCCATTCTGTTAGCAGGAGGTCAAGGCTATGAATGCTTAAGAAACTACCTAAGATCAGCCCTCCAAGTACCGGCAAAGCCAGAGGCTCTCGACATCCCAAGTACAAATCCTAAGCTCCTTAGAGAAACCTAGGAGCTCCTGTATCGTCCTCAGCGAGTGCCCTGGAGCCTTTACGCCGCCTCCCACAGCCTCACAGCCCCTCCACTTCCTTCATCCTGGCTGCCATCCTCACACAGAACCCAAACTTCTTCCTTTAGCTTCTTACCTCCAACTCAATGTCTTCATCCTTTCTCCTTTCCCGTAGCCCGCACTCTAGACAGCAGCTGACTGACACCACAGGGCAGTGCCGGACAGCAGCTATTTTATCTCGTGGTAACTCTTCCTGTCCTCACACATACATTCAGAACCTAAAGCAGGATTTTGTTGCAGGAGGAAGCGTCCACTCCACACGGTGTACTACGGGGAAGGAAGCCTCCATCACAGCAGTTAGCCAGGGTACATGGCATAATGCCCATCAGCATAGTAGTGAGGAGAGCCAGCTACGGGGTTATGAACTCTCACCTGTCGGCTTACACCTCTTCACTTGACCCCCTCAGGTGGTCCTTAGCGCCTTCTACCTGGAGCGGCTGCTAATCAGCAATCACGCATATTTCCCGCCATATTAATCCCTTACGAGCATCACTATCCCTTTGTCTCACCCTACCACACCCCCTTGGCCTCCAGAACAGAGCAGAGCCGGACCCATACATTGTACAGACCGCACCTCCAGACCCTCGTACAATGAAAGAATCGCTTCTGTGAAGAACCGGCACCACAGGAAGGCCACACCAATGCGCAGGGCGTACTCGGAGCCTCTGCAGGGGGCAAAAGGCAAGTTGACACCCAGACTACACAGCCTGACCCCGGTAAAGCTGCAAGGCAGGCGGCTGGGGCTTGAGGGAGCTGCCGAAAGGGACAGAAAAGTCCATCTCTGGCGTGGTGCCTGAGTCCTGGGTGCAGGGCTGACAGCATCTGTCCTTACCTGGAAGCCGCAAATGTTCAGGACGCGGATGGGAGTGGGCAGGCTCAGCTCCCAGCGCTGGCCCTCTGCCCTCTGCCCAGGCAGATTCACCAGGCAGGAAGCCAGGGCCAGGCCTCTACCCAGAGAAACTACACCTAACTGAACGCCCCGCATGAACGGTAGAAAAGCCTAGAAGTGGCTAAACTGCCTTGCATGCGTTAGTCTCGCTGGCTCCAGGGCAACTGAAATGTGACCCTCAGTATCCAGTCTCCAGACTGATTCCCAACTCTTGATACTTTCCCCTGAGTTCCTAAGTTGAGGGGAAGGCAGGACCCAAGTACCCACACACAGGTGGCTGAGAACTGGATCTCGGCCCGCAGCGCCTCCTCCTCCCCGGGGGAGACCAAGCAGTCGACCCAAGCAGCTGGTCCCGGGTGAAGAGGGCGTCAGGACCACGCGACACCCGCCACAGCCCACGGATGCCGGACTCACCACGTCCATGATCTGCAGGAGACTGAGGGAGAAGTACACGGTGAGCGGCTGCGAGTCGTTGGCCACGGGCCTCTCCAAGGGGTTGTAGTTCTTGACCAATTCCTTGTAGAGCTTCCTCTGGAACTCGCCTTGCAGGGACACTTCAGAGGAAGAGAGCCCGGCGGGCTGCTCAAGGAAGGCCGGCGGGGTGTGGGCAACCAGCGCCCCCTGCCCGGGCAGCACCCCGCCCCCTGCGGACCCCAACCTGCCCGGGACCCCGCGAGTAACGCAGGAGCGCAGTTGCGCGGAGCTGGGAGCAGCGCTTTACCGTGCAGGAGCGACGCGACCAGCGCCAGCCAGGCGCCTCCCCGCCGGCCGCGCATGCTGCGTCCCAGCTGTCGCCCGCGCCGGAGTCACCGGAGCCACCGCCGTCGCCTGGGCCTGCGCCTGCGGCCGCACAGCGCCGCTCCAGCCCGGCCCGCTCCTTTAAAGAGCCGCGCGCGCTCCCGCCGCCCGCGCCTCCACGTGACGCTCAGCGCGCCCCGCCCGGCCCAAGCCCGGCCCACGCGAGGAGGGCGCCCCGCTGGCTGGCGAGGCCCTGGCACCCGCCCCCCAGGCGCCCCCGCGCGGTCCCTGCGCGCCGCGCCTGAGGGACACGCGCGGCTCCCGGCGCCTGCCCTTCCGATTTCTTCCTTGGTCCCAGGCGGCTCCCTCCTGCGCTCACCTAAGCGGTGCCGGGATGGTTCTGCAACCCAGTCCTTCCGGATCCCCTCCCTGGCTGGAGCCAGCAGAAAGCCCTGCACGCTGACCAGCCCGAGCCGAGAGGCTCCGGGACCCTGCAAGGCCCGCGCACTTGGGGCTACGCTCGGCTGGGCATCGGCTGCCGGGTTCGGAGCTCCGTTCTGGAAACGCTGAGCTCAGGCTGTGGGCACCGCGAACTTGTGTGATGGGGTTCTCTCGGCAGAGTCCCGTTTTCTTTCTTTCGATTCCAAAAATCGAAAAGTTAACTCCAGCTTCTTGCTGGACGAAAAGCCGGAACTTGATGTTACCAAGACGAGGGGGCGGAGGTAGCAAAGACCTGTCTGTGCCTGTCCCAAGTCCCCACCAGGGTCGTCATCCTTAGGTGCTGCAAACATGTTTAACACAGATAAAAGTAAATCAACAAACTGAACGATCTTATCTAGGCCTTTTTGAACCCAAGTTAGTTTGTGGTAAGGAGCGGTTCAGCCAAGACTCCAGAGCACCCTGAAGGGCGATGATCCTTGGGGTCCCAAGGGCGCTACAGCTCTGGAAGAAAGGTTTAGAGGTGCGGAGGGAAGGCAAGGGCCCAAGCCTGGCAAGGTCCTCGCATCGCCGTAGGGGGCGCTGTCGCCCGCCTTCCGCAAACTCCGAACTACCTGAACTTCCCCAAATCAACTCTGAGGGATCAGACACTCACATTTCTGGGCTAAGAGGAGAACTAGGGAAAGACTCTCCAAAAAGTGCCTGAGCTGGGAGGTTCCCCAGCAGCAGGAAGGAGGTGCTGAGCCCAATTATTTGATTTGGAAGTGTTGAGATGCAGCGGCCTCACAAGAAGCATCCTGAAGCCGAATTCAAGCCGATTCACTGGTAGCTGTAGAAACCCCTCGTTGATATAGCGCTGAGGACTGTAAGGAGCCTAGAAGCAGGAAGACTGACTCTTTGGGAAGAAGCGTTCATACAAGCAGGGACAAGGAAGCAGGGTTGGAGAGCAGGTGTCCCACCGGGGGCCTGGGACAGCAGGAAAGAGGCCTCACTGAGCCTAAGGAGTTGGCATGTGGCTCCAGGGTCGTCCACTCCAGCTGCCCCCCCCAGTCTGACATCACAAAACAGGCACTCAGTGAAGGGACTGCTGCAAGGAATCAGCTGCTGGTGAAGCGGGGTTACAGAAGGGTAATGCAACCCAGCAGCCATAGAGGAAGTGCGGGTTGGGAAGATGGCTCAGTGGAATAAGCGCTTCCCTAGGGCCTGAGTTCAATTCCCGGTTGGGGGGCGGGGCGGGGAAGAATCATAGAGGAAGTGCAGAAGGTTCTCCATGGAGCAGCACCTCCATGGGGCTGGGGAGTGCAGCCTGCACTCTGCTCCCCTTCCCCCAGGCTGAGGAGCCCCGCCCTCCACAGGAGAGGGAAGTCCCGGTTCTTCAGTGTGCCAGTGGGACCACGTTTTGGAATCAGAATTTCTTATTTACAGCTGTTCCGCCCTCTTCCCATCTCCCATAATATCAGAAATGTGTGGACCTGACAACAGACCTGAAGCCTCTGTGTGGCCTGTGCGTTCCCGGCCCCTGGAGGACTGGTGAGCGCAGTTCACCCACTTGGTTCACAGTTTCCAGCCCAGGTCAGCGTAGAAAGACACAATTCCATCTCCACCGTGCCAGCAAGCAGGTCTGTGGATTTGGCTGCGTTCAGTCCTCTTTCTGGGCCTCTGATTTTTTTTTTTTTTTTCACCTGTAAAGTGAAGAAGTAAATTATTCTAGGAGCAGCACTGATGTGGGGGATGGGGCGGGGAGCTCCAGGCTGCAACCTCCTTCAAGCCCGTTCCCAGCACTAAGGAATGGTAAAGAAGAGGTAACCAAAGAGGGACGCATTTCTGAGTGCATAGAGAGACGGGGACCGAGAACAAATGCGAAACTTGTTCGGAAGGCGTGTTGCTACCACAGTCCTCAGAAGAGGCAGCCCAAATATGTGGAGCCTAGGATGGAAGTCTAGAACTTTAACACCCCAATGAGGCAGCAGGACTTGGCCTACAAAAGATGAGATATTTACACAAGTCTAGAGCTCAGAAGAACTTCCCCTTTTATCTAAAGAACCAGGAAAACGCGACTGTAAGCCAGAGGAAGTATGTTTTCTGCTTGGACTCTGGATAGGAAAAGGGTAAGCCAATGGCGCATTTGAAACCCCAGCTGTATACCAGGTTAAGTGTGTGTCCAAATGTGCACTTCACGTAGTTTAGAGGTCCAGGATTCCTCTGGGGGAGGACTCAGGTAACTTCATAGGCCGGATTCCAAAGAAAATCGCCTTGCGGACCAGAATGAGGCAGACTGACCTACATCATAGGAAGACATAGCCAGAGGTAAAGTCCCCAGGTAAAATAATCAGGAAAATTTATGCCCCACGATCAGACATAATAGGACAATTTGAAAAGAAGTTATAAAAGTAATAAATTGAAAATCCTAAACTTGTTGATCGTGGTGGGGAATGCCAGCTGCAATCTGCACTGGCCTGATAGCACTACCACTGTTTATTTCTCCTCACCTCCTAACCTGAGAGCTGCAGTGACTTCCCTGGGTGGTTCCATCTTCTCAAGCTTTTCAGGAGTGTAAGATCCTCACATCAACCAGACAGTGAGGATAGGCAGAGGCAACGTTCAAAGGCTGAATTCCGAGAACTTTTTAATATTGATGAAAAGCATTAAAGATTCTCCTGACCGTGGATTTGACTGCTGCTGAATTTAATCTGTGAGTCAATGGTAAACGAATTTCCCACCTGTATCCAGTAGGAACATGATATAATTTTCATTTCATATAATGTTGTTGTCCAATTTTGGTAAACAAATTATGATGGTCTCACCAAATAAGCTGAAAGATGCTTCACCCTCTCGTAGTTTCTGAAGTGGCGCCAGATGGTATTTCTTCTTTAAATGTTGATAAGACCGACCAATAAAGCTGTATGCTTCATAGAGCTGTGATCACAAGCTTCTGGTCCAGTGTATGGCAAATATTCTACCTTTGTAGCCATTCTATATATGCTTGAAAAGAATCTGTATTTTGAAGTTGTTGAAAGTAGTGTCCTATTAGTGCCAAGTGAAGGAGTTGATGGTACCGTTACATATATCTCCTATTTTCATTAAATTTTTAATTTTTTAAATGTTGTCTTTGATGATTATTCTTATCTCCCTCTAGTCCTGCCAGTTTCACCTCATGTATTTACAATCTCTTAGTGCACATGTATGAATTAATAATTTGAATGCTGATCAATTGGCCCCGTGATCATTATGAAACATTCCTCTTTAGCTCTGATATTATTTGTCATGTGTTTACTTTGATATTAAGAGAGCCACACCAAGTTTCTCATGCCTGCTGTTTGCTTAGTGTATCTTTTACTCATTTATCTTCTACTTGCAGATTGTGACTTCAAATTTAAAGTGTATCTTGGAAATTAGATAAGGTTACGTGTTGCTTTCTTTAGTCTGTCTCAGATTTTATTTACAGGGTTTAGTCCATTTATGTTGGCTGTCCTGATTGGTTTGGTTAGGTTAAGTCTATCATTTTGATGCCTGTTCTTTTTGCCCAATCCATTTTTGTACTACTCCTGTTTTCCTGGCTTGTTTGTTTGTTGTTAATCAAAAGTGTATGCACCAGGGCCAACCAGATAGCTCAGTAGACTAAAGTGCATGCTTAGGCAGAGCACAGGGACCAGAGTTCGATCCCGGGGGGAGAGGGGGACAGCTTGTGGTGCCAGGGATTACAGATGAGACTGAACATGGTGGCACATGCCTATAATCCCCGCACTTGGGGGAGCTGAAAATAGGTGGATCACTATGAGTTGGATCTACATAGTGAAACCCTGAAGACCCTGTACTAAATACATGAAGCAAAACAATAAATAAATAAATATGAGTACTTTTTAAAAATTTATGCACTATTTCATTTACTTTCTATTTTAAAGTATAGCACTGTGCATTTATCATGTGGCATTGCTGTACTTATAGTTAACTTGGGTGTGTTTGTTATAGTTACATTGTAATGCTTCCTCCCAACTGTGAAGATCTTTAACAACAGAATTCCATTTACTTTTCCACCCTTTGTATGCTTTCCATCATATACATCACCAATACGTAGGTAGCAAATTATCTTTTGCTTAAGTAACAAATACAAATTTTTAAATAAGAAACAAAAGAAATATTTTATGTTGGTTAACATGAACCGTATTTGGAGCTATTCATATTTTCAAGCAGATTTAAGATTCTATCTCATAGAACCCTACAGAACTGAGCTTAGTATTTAATTCTGATGGGATCTTTTCAAGAAAAGACATTGTCAACCTTCGTGGAGATCCGTCCGTCAACATTTCCAGCCGTGGCTTGCACATTTTATAGCATTCTGCTTTAGGTCTCTTTCCAGCTCCACAGTCGTAAAGATATCACCCTATGTGCTCTTCTGAGAGCTGTATGGTCTCAGCCTACACATTGGGATTTTTTGAACTTATTTGGAATTAACTTCCATGAGCACGATGAAGAGTGTGCAGGAACAGAGAGATTCACTGTTTTATGTGGATGCAACACTGACCCACTATCACCTAAGGAAGAGATGATTGTTTTCTGTCTGAACTTCGATGTCCCCTTCATGTGTGGGCTGAGAGTGTAGGTGTGGGTCTGGTCTGGTTGCTTATTCTTGCTCCAATGTCATACCGTCTTCTTAATTACATTACCATAATTAGTCTTTATGGCTCATAGCGTGAATTTTTCTTATTTTTTCTATGTCTTCAAGATTACCTTAAAAAAAGATTACCTTGAATATCCCTTACTCTTTATTTTAGTATAACCCATTTCTTAATAATTTACTGGAATTGTATTGAATCATTAGACCAGTTTAGGAAGGGCTTATATCTTTCTCATTCTGAGTCCTCAGATTTAGGATGTTTTCTTCCATTTATTTGAGTCTGCTTTGATTTTTCTCAGTAATATTTTATAACTTTATTGATTTTTTTTTTTAACTTTCTGCAAAGCTTTACTCCAGAGGGGCTCAGTCCTTCTTGGCGGCTGCCTTCCTCATGGCGGTCAGCACTTGCTCAGCTCCTCCCCCTTCCTCTTGGCGCGATGTGCGGTCCCACCCTTTTCTTGATGACTTGAGGGCGTGTTTGTCCTTGGAGACCTTGAGCAGCTCCGTGGCGCGCCGCTCGTGGGGGGCGAAGCCGCACGCCTACCGGATCATGTCCCGCACGAACTTGGTGTGCTTGGCGAGGCGTCCAGAGGCGGCTGTGCCTCGGTGTGCTCACAGGCTTAGTCACCTGTGGCCCTTGTTGAGGCGCATGGCCATGGAATAGCGGAGGGCCGCGGCTACTCTTCTTCAATGGTTGCTGTGGCGGAAGCTATCTTATAACTTTAAATGCAGATATGGGAAACTTTTATAATAATCATTCATAAATGTTCACTATCTTCTGATGCTATTAAAACTGCATTTTAAAGGTTTATTTGATCACTGATGCGTGCATAGGAATATATTTGATATCTGCATAGGGATATATTTGATATATTGATATAGATCAATATATTGATCTATATTCAATGAAATTCTAGGCACTCGAGTAAGTCATGGGTGTGTTCCAGTTTGGAGCAATTAAAAGCAGTGCTGCTAGGGACTTTGGTATAACTCACCTTTGGGTGGGCAGGTTATTTCTGTTGAATACAGCTACTTTACCTCTTCATGAGCACTTGATTTCCCCACTTTTAAATAGTCTGAGGGCCGGCCAGATAGCTCAGGGGACTACAGCACCTGCTTAGGGAGACAGCAGTGGCCAGGTTCGACTCCCGGCATGCCCTGCTGGCCCCGCCGATTGAGACTGGGCGTGGTGGCGCCCACCTGTAGTCTGAAGGCTTGGAAGGCTGAAACAGGAGCACCACTACGAGTCAGATCTACGCAGTGAGACCTTGTACTAAATACATTTTTCAGATTGGGTTTCCTCCTTATGTGTCTGTAATTGATTCTTTACTTAAGATGCTATGAGTTTGGAGAATTCTTTTTCTATTTCAGAAAAGAATTCTGCTCTGAGTTCCTCTATAACTTTCTGCTGTTGC
>NDGM011065923.1:0-11277 GCA_002564305.1 Octomys mimax
CTTGCCTGGCAAGTGCAAGGTCCTGAGTTTGATCCTTGGTACCACCAAAAAAAAAAAAAAAAAGTCTCTTTTTGGGCTGGCCAAATAGCTTTGCAGATTAAAGTGCCTGCAAGCAGGCGCTAGGGGCTGGGGGGTTCCATCCCCTGGCCTGTCATGCCATGCCCGGCCCCCAGGACGAGCGGCGATTGAGTCTTGGTGTGGTGGCATGTGCCTGTAATTCTAGTGCTTGGGAGGCTGTAAACAGGCGGATCACTACACGAGCAATCTAGTAGTGAGACCCTGAACACCCTGTAGTCCTTCCCTAAAAAATACAAAAAATAATAATAATAATCATCAAGCAACAAATGTTTATATAACACATACAAGGTCTGCCCTATTTTAAGACTTCATAGGGGCTAGGGAGATGGCTCAGTAAATAAGTGCTTTCCTGGCAAGTGAAAGGGCCTGAGTTCAATCCCCAGTTCTGCCAAAAATAAAAAATAAAAATAAATAAAAGACTTTATTTACTTTATCTTGTAACATTATCTCTTTACATTCTCCCAATAGCCCTATAAATCATGAGATACTGTTATGCCCATTTTGCAGATTAGGGAACTGAGGCACATACAGGTGGCCTGTCCAAGATCACATACATCATGTGCATATAATTTAAACACAGATGAGGTCCAGAAATATAGCTGCAACAGTTAGCTTCCCACTCTTGGAATGAAATACTCAACACACAGATTTAAAAAAGCAAGGTTTATGTGGCTCGTGGCTTTAGGGTTTCAGTCAATGGTCAGCTGGGCCCAAGGCTGAGCATGTGGAAGGGCTTGATGGAGGAAAGTTTCTCAACCTACCGCAGTCAGAAGCCCAAAGGGTTAGAACGAGCCAGTGAGACAGAAAGGAGCCAGTGACAGGACACTCCAGGAGCCCCCCTATAGCTAACTGCCCGCTCAGCTATAAATCCAGGAAGACTTGATGCTCTAGTGAGGCCAGTGCCTGCATGATCCAACATCTGAAAGCCCCACCAATACGAGTGCCTGAGACTTCCAGGGGTATTTCAGGTCCAAACCATAACAAGAGATGACCCAGATTCCCATTTCCCTTTATCTGAGCAAAGCCTGAAACATGGGTGTGGATTGTTTGTGTAGGGGCAGGGTGCCCCCAGGAAGTGGGGGGGGGAGTAGGGCAGGGAGTGGGGCAGGGGTGTATTAGTGCAGTGATGTTAGCAACTACAGTCTCTGAGAAGGCTCCAGAATGCTCCAAATGGTCTCTACAGCTCTGCAGATGGTTCTCTGTCCTTCTGACAGAAGAGGGATGCAGGGTCCAGCTCCTGTTCCCAGAGTGAATATGCCAGCACCTCTGCGCTGAGCCTGAGTATGGGCAGGGCTTCCACAGGGGCACGTGGAAAACACACAAGAAGCTCAGCCACAAGCTGGCTGAGCCAGGGAGTCACACAAGCTTCCCACCACAATAGTCACAGCAGACACCCAAAGGGCCCAGGGGAGGGACACCGACAGCCAGACCTCCAGCCCTCACTAGCAAATCACAGTCGCTCAGATATCTGTCACCACTTAACACACAGCCAGGTGGCTTGGAGAAGGTAGACCTCCAGAGCATGGCTGGTCAGGCCCCTCAGGTCACTACAGTGAGTGACAGTTCCAACACCCACACGTATGAGGCTGAACGCAGGCCATATCCCTGGAGAACATTAGTTATCCAATGACTCATTATGACTCAAGCCAGCCCAATCAGACCAAGAGGAGAAAGACTTTAACCTCATCAGTGCAAAGCACAGATTCTCTCTTTTCCCTGATGCGAGCAAAGAGGAAGGCTGACCCGGTTGGCACTGGCAGTCATCTTGTGCCCATGAGAAAAAGTAGCAGAAGTGCAAAGTTGCCTCAGGACCCAAGGAGGGAGTGGCCCCGCAGGCAGCGAAGATGCAAAAGAGAGAAACAAACTTTCAGAGTGAATTAAAAATAGGAGTTTAGGGGTCCATTGGGGGGAGTGAGAAAAAATGGAGAGGAAAACAAGAAGACAGAGGGTATTAGGCAGGTGGTTAGACATTTGTCTACCGAAGTAGTCTGCCTTGCCAGTTAACAAAGAGATGAGGACATCAGTATGTCATATGTTTATAATCATTTCTTAGGTCTCAACCCAAAGTGATCCCTCAGTGCAGTGACATCTTAAGGTCACACATCGTGCAAAATCTGGACCACCTGGCCATTGAGCTCCAGAACAAAGCACATAGCATTCCTGGCTGTCACAGCCTATAGCTAGCCTACTGCCATAGCCAACCAGTAAGGGGAAGGAATCAGTGACTAAANGCCCAGGCCCTGTCCCACAGAGGGACAAATAGGGGTGCATGATGATTCTTTAATGTGATGCCTACAGGAATGAGCCCAACCTGCCCACCAAGTCAACCTCGGCCTCAGGCCTTGGTGGCAAGCTCCCCTCCCCAGTACTTCCTGGGGTCACTCATACAGTAGATGACTAGAAGGTCACAACAGCATCTTCCACCCAATGTACTCAGAGCCTTCCTACCCCTCCCACTGGAGATGGCACCTATTGTATGTCCCCTCCCTTGGAGGGCTGTGGCAGCTCCCTAAAATAGGATGTTGTACAAAAGATGCTATATGACCTCTAAGCTTGGCTGGGAAGAGACTAGGAAGTGTCTACTAAGTGCCCTCAGGACACCTGTCCTTAGAAACCCACAGCTACGCTACAAGGAGCCCCTTCCCTGGGAGAGACTGTGTGCAGCTGTCCTAGCTGCTGACCCAAAGTGAGGCTCCAGGCTACAGGCAGGAGCATCCACCTGATGTGGAAAGGCTCCTGCGGATGACTCCAGCCGCAGCCAGCAAGTTACCCCACAGCTAATGCCCAGACACTGGAGGAGACCAGCATGCCCACTGTGATGCCCGAGTTGCTGACCCACAGAGCCTGCAAGCACAATGAAATGGCTGCTTGATGCCCCTCACTCTGGAGTGATTTCATCTGCCGCACTTAGCTAAAACACCCAAGTAAACTACCTGCACCAAGTCCCGCCTGGGGGTGGCTTCAGAGAATCCACACTAGAAGGAAAGCATCGAGAGTTACTCTGGCTTCTGGTTCCAGCTGTACAAACGCAAGAGGCCTGAGGAAGCAGCCGACCTCATCCCAACCCAAGGGATCTGGTCTCACGGTTTCGGGGGGAGCTGCACTAACAGTGAGACTGCTTATTGGCCACACCTGGACAGGGACAGGACAGCCTGCAACCACAGTCCTGAGTGGCAGAGGTTGCTGCAACTTCAGTCCTGTTCAGAGCTCAGGGCCCAGGCCCACACCCTCCAGGGAGGAAAACCCTCCTGGGTCCAAAGGTGAGCACCGATCAAGCCAAGCAGACAACGATAATTCTAATCCTTTTGTCAGGATTGGTTTAGGCATGGATGTGATAAAACTTTTGTTCCTGGTAGGGTAAGGGTTGGGAGAAACGAATGAAAGAAGTCTTCACTCTTAAAAAAAGAAACACAGAGAGTTGTCCTAACTCCTTGTGAATGTGGTTATGTAGTGATGTGGTGCTTCAGGCTATAGCAGCCACACTGGCACCACAAGAAGCAAGTCTGAGGATGACAACAGCGGAACATTGGCAGAACCTGGGTCTTCGATGTCTTTTATTCCATGGCCTCTTTAATAACCTTCGATATACCTACCTCCTCAGTGGGGCCATAGGTATCAACACAAGTGACTGATACCACGGGTGGGGCCTCATTGGGTAAGGCTTATATGAAAGAAGTCAGGTTTCATTTTCCCAGTCCAGAGCCGCGGTCCCATCTGCCTCACTTCTAGTGTCGACTAAGTGGTTCCAGAAGGGACAGTTTCCCTCTTGATGAAATTTTCAAATTCAATATGAGTTTGAAACTTAATTGAGTGTGTGGACTTTCTGAAACTAATTTAGGTGTTCACAGGGATTGTCAGGGAGCTGCAAAAAAGGTCAAAGTCAAATCCTCAATGACATCAGGGTCCTAATGTTTTTGGCCTTCTAAAACAAGGCGGGAAGCCGTGCAGACCACAGGTTCACACGGGCACTCGCGCATCAGCAGTCACTTCATCTCACAGATGGGCAGCAGAGAGTGGGCCTCCGGCCTTGAACCCGTCCGACCCAGCTGCCTCTGGCATCCCAGGCTGATCCTGCAAGGAGAGGGAAGACAACCCAAACCTGACCCAGTCGCTGTCCCTTTCCCACCTAGCTGCGGGGACTCGGTGGTTCAGGAGCTCTGCGCGGAGAGAGACTGATCTTCACCTTCGACTGACTTTTCTTCAGCACGGGGTTTAGGAATCGAACCTGCTTCCCAGTGGTGCTGCGACGCTGCCATGGGATGGTGTGTGACCTCAGCGCAGTCCCACACACTGTCAGCACTCTGTGACACAAGTACTGGCTGCTGAATGGAGGGAGCCAGCACCATGGGTTGGGCAAGTGGCATTTAGAGTGGAATCCTGAGCCAGGCCGAATTGAAATCCTGGCTCAGCCACTTCCTAGCTCCATGATCCTGGGTAAGTCGCATAAACTTCTCTCTGCCTCGGTTTCCTCCTCTGCAAAATGGGACTAGTAAACCTGCCTCCCTGCAGGGTTGTTTGGAAGGACCTGCGCAGCCCGCACCAGGTCGCTACGGTCAGGTCACTGCCATCCGTGCTGTGTTCCCTGTGGTCGCACCCAGGAGCTCCGGCGGCGGCGCCGCGGCTTTCGCCAACTTATCCTGGCTCTGCAAGTCCCGCCGCCCCGCCCCGCCCCGCCGGCCCTCAGGCTGATTCACCGCGCGAGGCGGCGCCCTGTGCGCTCACCCTGAGTCAGGCCGGGCGCGTCCACTCCCCAAGCGCAAAGAGGAGAGGCAGCGCGGCGGGCGCCTCCCAGCGGATTCCGCGGCCCGAGCTGCACGAGGCGGCGCAGAGAACGCGCGCGATGTGCGCCCCCGGCGGCCTTGCAGAATGGTACGGCCCGGCCGGGTAAAGCTGAGGACGCGGCTGGGGGCCGCAGCTACTAGATGGGGCTGCGAGCAGGTGGGGCGTTGGGCCGCGCGGGCCGAGGGGCGCCCGAGGGGCCCGGGGCGAGCAGCAGCGCGCAGGGTGGCAGTATCCATTCGGGCTGCATCGCCGCGGTACACAATGTGCCAATGAGCGTGCTCATCCGCCCGCTGCCGTCGGTGCTGGACCCGGCCAAGGTGCAGAGCCTGGTGGATGCAATCAGGGTGAGGCCCGGGGCCGCGCCAACCGGAGGGAGGTTTCTGGAGGGAGACGCGGGACGCCCAACGGATAGTTCCGAGCTTCAAGGAGGCAGCTTGGGCTGTGGGACCTGGAGCAAGTGTGTGGCCTCTCTGGGCCGGGGCCCTCTCTTGAGCAAGGAAGGAATAGGCCTAGAAAATTAAGGATTACTAAACTACTATGGTGGCCCGGGCCTGTTTAGGTCCCTTAGCTTCTTGCGCTGCCCAGTGAGGCACATACTACCCCTCTTACAGGCAAGAAACAGAGGCACAGGAAGATTTAGGCACATTGCTCAAGGTCACGCACACACGCGACCCCAATGCCGGGCAGCATGGCCCCCATACCATCCAGAGATGATCAGTGTGGTCCGTGACCATCAGGAGCAGGGACCTGAATGTCCTGTCTGCTGCGAGGGCCTTGCTGAACCGGAAATGGGAGAGAACAAGGGTCAGCCCAGTCACAGAGGGAGGGTGCTGAGGAATGCCCAAGTGACCCTGGCAGGAACTGGAGGTAAGGGACACAAGGAGTATGTGTCAGTGTAGGCCTACGTGCTTCCTGTCCCCTTCTCCCTGACCCTTGGTGGGTGAGTGTGAGAGAGGGCTAAGCCTCACACAGCATCTGTGCAGCCAGCTGGTGTCTTTTGGCCCTAGAGGTTACAGTGTCCCCATCTCCAGTCACCACCTCCCCAGGTAGCCAGAGCCCTGACCCTTGGTGCTGGAGCCCTAGCCTAGAGTTCCCCTCAGCCCAGGCCAGGGACTCTTCTAGGTAGCACTTACAGCCTTCCTGCATTTACTTGTTCGTCTCACCCCTGTAGCGTCTGTGTCTGGTAGGCCCCGCTTGAGCAGGGTTCTGGCCATCTTGCGCTGCTCTCTGTGGGAAGACCATCTAGCCCCATGTGAGCTCTGCCACTGGGCCTCTGCACAGACCCCTCTACCCCTGGCCAGGAGACAGGTCTCCTTGTGGTCTGTCTGTGGTGTCTAACTCCCTCTTGGTCTTTGTCAGGATCAGCCTCTCCTGCTCACCCTAGCAGGTAAGGGGCCTCCAGTGAGGCACCCGTGTAACCAACAGTATAGCTGTCACCCCACTGGGCTCTGATGGCCTTTGTAGGCACCTGTCTCCCATGGACCAGATCTGCCTTGCTAACTTGCCATCTGGAGCCATATGTATGGCCACAAACTTCATGGCTTCAAGCCAAGCATGGTGACGCATACCTGCAAACCCAGCACTCAGGAAGAGCGCTGTGAGTTCAAGGCCAGCCTGAGCTACATAATGAGTTCAAGGGCAGCCTTAACTAAATAGTGAGACCTTGTCTCAAAAAACCAAAAAAAAAAAAATAGACTTCATGGCTTCAAACAGCACAAATATATTATTGTATGGTCTGTGGGGCACAGGTGGACCTTACTGGACTAAAAGGGGGTCAGCATGGCCACACTTTTCTGGAGGTCCTAAAAGACACTGTCCCAGCCTTTCCCAGGGCCCCCTCCCAACCTCCTTGCTCATGGCCAGTTTCTTAGCTCAGACCAACAGCAACGGCTTGAATCCTTCTCAGCTTACGAGCCCTGACCTCTTCCCCTCCCTGTTCTGCTTTTAAGGGCCCTGGGGATAGCATTCAGTCTCCCTGCTTCAGGATCCACCTGCAGAACCCTTGCTGTGTAGGATGACACAACCTCTAAGGATCAGGACACAGACATCTTTGGGAGCTATTACTGCCCCCCATCCTGCTGTTCACCCCATGCCACACAAGCCTTCCAGCTCACCGACCACCCTTCCACTCTCCTGTGGGAGGTCTGGCTCCCATTTGGTGGATTGAGCAGCTGTATGGAGAGGCTAACTGGTGTACAGAGCCCCCTCCCCTGGTTTGCTAGGTTCTAGAGCCCTTGCTGGTGACTGCTGGGCCTGACTGCTGAATAACCAGCTGTGTAACATCTGGGTTAATGAACCTATCAGAGCAGCTTTCCCCAAGACCCTGGACAGACGGCCTTCTAGGCCTGCCACTGCCACGTTCTAGGCATAGCACACTTGTAAGTTCTTACCACCTTGCCCAGCCTTTCCCTACAGAGAGGACGGCTCTCCTCCACCTGGCTGCTAGAGCTCTGCTAGGAAGTGACCTAAAATTCCCCCTTCCACCAGAGCCCTCTGATCTGCCTGCTAAACATGTGCCAACCTGTGTGCCCCTCTCTGTCCTGACATACCAGCATGCAGGCTGCATCTTCTGCAGACATGTAGAGGCCTGGCTCCTGCCCGTATCTACCCTGCACACTGTTCTCCTGGCACATTTCATGAATGGCACTCAACTGTGCCAACTGCTGGACGTTCCAGGTGGAGCCCTGTTCCAAGAAATAAACTTGCTGAATCAGGCTCCTGCAACCTTTCTGTCCTCTCCGGCTCCTCCACCCCCAAGTTCCGCTGTCTCACTGGCCTCCTCCTTGTCCCTCCAGCACTGTGGGACGCGCTCCCCTCAGGGCCTTTGCACTGGCTGTTCCCTCTGCCTGGAGGCTCTTCCCCTGGGTAATATAGGTGACAGTACTGGACGCGTCCCCTGTACCAAGCATTGCTGGAAGTGCTTCACGTGTGTTAACTCTGTTATCCCAGGGGCCCTATGATGTGGTTATATTGTCTTCATCCCCCTTTGATAAATGGGGTAACCGAGGCACTGAGGTTAACTGTACAAGGTCACATAGCTGGTGAGTGACACAATGAGATTTGTACCCAGGCAGCCAGGCCCTAAAGCTGTACCATATCTCTAGCTCCCCACGTGGATCTCTGCTTCCTTGTCACCTCAGAGAACCCTGGGACCCTGCCTATGTCACTTGGGTGACTGTCTTCAGAGCACTTGTCACTCTGCATTTACATCTCATCCACCCTGCTGAGCCGCACAGCCCAGGGAGACAGAGGCTGGGCCAGGTCAGGGTGCATGGATGTGTGTTTCACAGACTGCCTCTGGGCAGAGAAGATCCTTGCTTGTGGCTCTGCACTTTGCCCAGCTATAAATCTCTCTCATGCTGAGATTCAGGCAGCCAAAGTGACGTCAGCCAGCCCACAGGATTCCTGGACATTTAACAACTGTGCACACTCATATAGCACCTCTTCCCTCTCTCCAGGAGAACCCAGACAGTGTGCCACCTATTGACGTCCTCTGGATCAAAGGAGCCCAGGGTGGTGACTACTACTACTCTTTCGGGGGCTGCCACCGCTACGCAGCCTATCAACAGCTTCAGCGTGAGACCATCCCCGCCAAGCTGGTGCAGTCCACCTTATCCGACCTCCGAGTGTACCTCGGCGCGTCCACACCGGATCTGCAGTAGCAGCTTCCTTGGCACCTGCCGCTGCCACGACCAGGAAGACACACCTGGACCCCAGCAGGCGGGCCGCACAGAAGGGCCAGCAGGGGCACCCGTCTGCACATGGGGTGGGGTCTGACCCTTGGCACCTTTTTACTAGCTGCCAAGCCTGGAACTCATGCTAAGTAACATGGGAGCCGCTGTAAGAGTGGGGTCAGGGGCCTCATCCCTGAGCAAGGAGGTGATGTGGAGATTATCTTTATGCTGTCCTATTAAGTGGACTACTCAGCTGCAAATAAACACAGGCCTAGGTGACAGGGGCTTGAACAAAGAAAGGCTGAGTTCTGGAGACAAATAGCCAACATGCTATTGCCACAGTAACTCAACAGAGATAGGATTTATGTCTGAAATCCTTTTGTCCCTCTTGCTTGTTACCTTATGGTCCAAGATGGCTGCAGGATCTTCAGGAATAATATATAAGTCCAAGGAAGAAAGGAGTGAGAGAAGAGGAAAGGCCAACTCACTGGACATGTCAGCTTCCATCAGAAAATGTAACCTGTCCCACTCAGTCCTGTATATTTCCACTTATGTCTTCTTGGCCCGAGCTAGCTACCATTACCCTAGCTTTGAAAAAAGCTAACTTAGGGAACAAATTCCACAGCTGAGCACACCAGTCATGTTCCCTTTCCCGGGACTGGCCCTCTGACTTTGAAAAGAAACTTTTCTCATCAGGAAAGAACTATGTATCAGTATTACTGTGTAACCACACCCAAACTCAACAACTAGAAGTTTCTGCCCTGCCCACAGTTTCTGGGTTGACAATATGGGCTGGGCTGATCTAGGATACTCTGCTGGCCTTGCCTGAGGTCACCAAGAGGCCACAAGCATCTATCACTTCAGTTAAAATGGATTAGCGCAGCGTCACATGCTTGTCTGGCAGGTGCCAGGCTGTCAGCCGGGTGGTGTGGTTCTCTTCCATGTGGTACCTCTATGATCTCACTTCTGAATTATTTTGATCAGGAAAAATTTTAAGAGTTTTCCCAGATTCAAGGGGTGCAAATCAGATTGCACCTCTAGACAGGAGGAAATACAGAGAACTTGGGGCATAGTTGACACCCAGACTTGCTGTGTGTCCTTCATGAGAAAGTCTCTGGGTAAACCCCAGGGTCACACACACACCATCCTGCACAGTCTAAGTCCCTGAGACACAGTCCTTGGATCTAAGGAGAAGTATATGAGGGGGGCAGCAGGGGCATCATTGTCCACACTGGTGTGATAGGGTGGCAGGCAGATGTTCCAGAGGGACTTGGTAGAGCACAAGAGCCTTGAAAGCTGCAGGAAAAGGTAGACCTGGTCTTACTCCCCTTGGGAACAAGGACAATAGCTTTTCTACCCATTGGGAATAAGACTGAAAAGAGATACAGTGCAGTGACTGTAAGTGCTAAGTGATACCTTGCATTGGGTGGGAGAGGAGACCAGACCATAGAACAACTGATGTGGATTTTAGTAAATTTTGTGCTGATGTTGGTCTGTTGGTTTTGACTAAAGGTGGTCTGTGACCTATGGGAGAGGGAAGGGGCCAGGTGGAGAGTAGATGGGAACTCTTTGTACTGTCTGCAAATTTTCTGTGCATCTAAAGTCATTCCAAAATAAAGACATATTTAATTTAAAAAAAAAAAAAAAAAAACAACGCAAGTGCAGCTGCTTCAGACAAATGGTTCAGACTCTGGCTGTCTTGCTGGACTCCAGCCTCACACTTCACCCAGCAGAGCTAGGAAGGGCCTAGGAATGTGTTTCTAATGTGCTCTCCGGTTATACCGAGGGCTGTTCAGGGACCACAACCCAGAACAGCTCATTTATTCTGCATCACTTATTTTCAAGTGTGACACCTCCCGTCACTGCCAGGCCCCTGGGGCTGACCTGTGGGCTCACCTGCTGGGTGACATCGAGCAAGGCTTCCCTCCCCTGGAGGACTGTGAAGGTGAACTGTCTACCTGGAAGTTTGTAGAGAGGGTCAGGGAAAAAAGAGGGCGGTGCTTTGTAAAACACTGCGGCAAGATGCTCCCGCCTCATGAGCTCTCCTGCACTGGGCCTGGGGTAAGTGAAGTTGGTCGCACCAGATTTAAGGGCTTTTCCTCCTTTCCGAAAGACCCAAAAGGCAGGCACTGGGAGAGAGGCGTCCAACAGACTGGGCCGTGAGAGAGGTCTTGAGGGAAGAGAAGCTGGTCTTGGAAGGGGCCNGGGGAGGCGCCTGAACTGTGTTTCCCTTCTCACCACCAGGTGGCGCTGCTTTCCTACCCCCCAAGAGCAGGGCTGAGTCCAGAGCTGCTGTGAGAAAGAGCTGAATAGAAAGCCTTGGTTGCGGGAACGATGACCGACCGTTGCTCGCAGAGCAAGCCTGGGAAGGAGCCCCGGTGGGCAGCCTGGAGTGCCAGGTCCGCTTGTCCCACATGCTGTTGCTCGGTGGACGGGCACACATCGTGGCCGCCCCAGGCCCCTTCCCTGCCTTGAGGAAGGGGGCCCCTTGGCGAAGAAGTCACGGGCTCCAAACAGATTCTAGGCCCCGAGGGCTTTGTGCCCCGCGGGTCCCATGTGTCCCACCTCGACCCAGACTGTGGGTCGCGGAAGCCCCATGTAGCCCTGTGAACTAGCCCCTTTTGCTACGGCAGATTTACATTTAGTTTTAATCTCACAATTATACATGAATTTATACATATATATATATATATATATATATATATTTTTTTTTTTTTTTTTTTTCAGAACCGGGGATTGAACT
>NDGM011065927.1:0-22017 GCA_002564305.1 Octomys mimax
ACACACACACACCCCAAAAAGTAGTGCACGCAAGTGGCTTTCAGAGTGACCCTGACACCCTTGCAGTAAGCCACCAGCAGTGCCCCTGCAGTGTCACCAGGCCCAAGGCCCCGAAAGCGACCTCTGCTGCCCCCTGTATGCCAGCTCCCTCCCGCCAGCCCCAGTCCCTTAATGATCAGTGGCCATCACCATTAAAAGAAGGAGCCAGCGAGAGTATTGACAGGGAGCATGCCAGGGGACTTAACTAAATTCGGAAAATCAGAGGGGGTAGCTGGTTCTCACTTAGGAGACACAGATTGAATAACCAGGTCCTTCCTCCAAGAGAAGAATGAATCTGAGGCAGCAACACAGCTGGTCCCAGGACAGCACTCTTACTCCTGCACATACTCACCCCACCAGCCCTTCCAGCTGGAGATTTGCTTATTCCGTTCTCCCTTGGGACTTTTGTAAACGTTCTGCAACTACTGTTTTTCATCTTCTGGTACTTGGTTTCAAAGACAAATAATATTCTGGTTTGTTGCAAGTGCATCTTATACTATCTACCCTGTGGGGTACATTATTTTTTCTACCGACCTCTCTATTTCTTTGCTTTTCTTTCTTGGCCTCTGTTTAATGAGGAAAATGTCCTAATGTAGCTCCAATCTGAAATTCAAATTTGAGGATCTTGGTTCATTTAGGAAAGGAAAACTTTATGATTCATCTGCCCACATCACAACACATCAAAAAATAGCTTTTACTTCTTCTAATATGTAAATAACTATAGTAGTTGATTTATATTATCTACCCCATGCACACTTTATAATTTTTACTACACTCCCAGGAGCTAGGTTCCCTTGGTTTGCGGGTGCGAAACTGAGGCAAGCAGGAGTTGCACATGATCACTCAGGAGCCAAGCGGCAGTGGGCCGCACTCTTCGCCCCTCTCTGCCACCCTGTGACATTTCCCCCGAAGGACGCTGGAGACTGAAAGGAGACAACAAAGGTCCAAAGAAATCTGTGAGGCCCCTACTGAAGAAGACATTTTTCCCCCACCTTACGAGACCTAGGTGATGAGGACAGTAGAACTAACCCACTATTGATTTGTGGCAAAAGATAAACTGGCACCAGACAGGGAAATCCCTGGCTTTAAGTTTACCTGGGGAGAAGGCTCATGGAATTTTGCAAATAGGGGCATTTTGTTGGGCAGAAAGCGAATCCCTGAATTCTCCAGAGCCAGTAGATTGCAGGGAATTTAACTTGGCCTTTTGACATTTAAATCCATTACAGATGCAAAAAGAAGTGTGGCTCAAGAGGAGCCAGCCACTGCCTAGACACCGGGACAGCAGTATGACTCCTTCTGGCCTGTCAGTTTTGATGATCCAGAGGCTTAGATAGTTTGACTTAAAATGTATGAATGTCTGTCCTCAAAAGAAATAAAACTATGGGCAGCAAAACCTAATCCTCCTCAATTTTTGTGTAAGTTTTCTAACAGTGCAGATTATTTGAAATAAAGTTTCAATATTCCTGGGTACCATTATACAGACCAAAAAGTTGGTGTAGAATTGTAAGGTGATAGACAATACACTGAGGGGAATGACTGCCTGAAATGAGGATGGAAGAGGCAGCGGGGCACAAAGCGAGGAGATTGTGCACCCACATTCTCTCAGTCCGCCACCTCCTGTCACTTGGCACAGAGTTTCTGAGAGCGTCCTGATCGTCCTTCAAAGCTCCAGTGAGCTTAAACTTGAGCTCAGAAACAGAGCTGTACCCCAGAGCCAGCCCTGTTTGAGTTTTGATCATCTCCGTTAATGAAAAGTCTGGAAGGACCGAGCTCGTGAGTCACAAGCACAAGCCTTCATGGTGCTCCTGCAAGCATCTCTGGAGACAGACATGTCTCTTATAATTTAAATTTATTATTCTACCTGATGTCCAAAACCTGTATACACTTATTAGGGGCCATGTGATATTCTAGCACTTGAAAATCTTGTATAACGTTCAAACTTTATCATTTTTATGATGAAAACAAATTCATTTCTTCTAGCTTTTTGGAATATAAAGTGCATTGTTGTTATCTATCATCATCTTGAAATCTCCAACCTGTAGACTAAGTATTTGTAGAATGCAAGAAAAAATGACTTACTAGAAAAATGAAATAAAGACATATACAGTAGAAACTCAAATCCTTAATCATTCAATTAAACAAGTATCAGCTTACGTTTCAAAAAATATGGTTAGAATGTACATAAGTGGTAAAAGGAAAAGTGTTACAAAATCATGCATGTGGGTCATAGAAAAGATTTGTTTATGATTAATGTACAGGGGTATGGGGATATGAAATTCTGGTCAGAGTTCCTGATCTTAGCTTCTATGTTGATGACATCAGGGGCCAGTAACAACACGTCATGGACTGTTAAGACCACATAAGAGTGGTGGGGAATCGGCCCCAGCACCTGCCTTCACTGCCCTAAAATATACAGGGCCCTAGAAGGTTCTTGTGAAACAAGATATCTTTGATATAATAAGCCAGGCCTCTAAAAAATAATACATCTGACAGTGATTCAAACCATTTATCAGAGGGATATGAGAGCAGATGATATATTTTAGAATTCAGGCAACGAGTTATGGATCGAGGGGAAATTAAGACTTGGGGTTATAATAGTAAAGGGGAGGCGAGGTGCAGCATGCATGCCTGGGGTCCTCGGGAACCTCTTCCCTGTGATCTACAGTAATTAGAGTCAGAGATGTTGGGAAGATCAGCATCTGCTCTTGGCTGTTCTCAGCTCCTCGGGCTGATGATTCATTTTGTTTTGTTTTCTTTTATCTTATCATAATAGATATAAGAGAGGGATTCTATGTGGAACAAATACCATAGGCATTGGCACAATCCATTATGAGAAGAAATTATTCCCCTGCTTCCTCGGCATCCCCAGACCTTAGCATGGTCCCAGAAATTTGTTTCTTTGCCTTTCTATTGAGATCTGATCACTGCCCTCTTGAAACTCTCTGTTTACAAAAATCCAAACTATTACACAGTCAAATGCCTTTGGGTCTATATCAGTATCTCAGTTACTTTTCACTTATGTCTGGAACAAAATCCCTGATACCCAAAATTAAGGAAGAAAAGATTTCTTTAGTTCATGGTTTGTGGAGGTTTCAGTCCGTACTTGGCTGGCTCCAAGGCAGACTGGCACATGGCAGCGGGCAGCAGTTCATGGTGGCAGAAAACAACAAAACAGCAAGAGCAGAAGAGGAGGAGCAGCGGCGGCGGTGGCAGTGGGGGGCCGACCTCTCTCTCTGCCTTATATAACATTCTGGTTATCCGCAGGTGTACCCCTCACACCCATAATCCCAGCAGCACTTACACCCATAATTCCAGCACTGGATCACAAACTAGAAACTCACCTCAAGGACTATATGAGGCTTTGGGGGACACCTAGAGACAAACCGTAACAATCGCACAATGGGCCAAGTGTATATTGATGAATAAACCGTTGTACAGTTGAGATTATGTGGATCCTGACAAACATCAGCCCTTGTGCTCAGCTGGGATACCAGCAGTCCTCCCATCAAAAAAAAAAGCATACACTGAGACAGTTTCCAAACAGTGCCCTGAACACAACTGCAGAAAATTCCTTTCAACCCTTTTTTTCTTATTTAAAATATCTTTTTATGAAAAATTAATTTAGCAAAATGAAGAAATCCTTCTAAATCAGAAGAACTGTACAGAACCAAACTGCTCTTTTCCTTAGCTTCATGGTATCTCATGGTATAGATGTACCCTAATGGATGTAACCACTACTTTTGATGGACATTTGGTTATTATATCCATTTTTTTTCTTAACCTGGAAAACAAACATTCTGCATGTCATTAAGAATTCTTCTCTAGTGCTCTGAATGATTACATAGTTGCCCCTTTTACAGACACAATACTTTGTTTCACCTGTAACATAAGAGAAATTATTTTTCTATAATCTACAGTCTGACTGTACTTTCTTAAAAACATATATCTCTGTCTGCTATCATAATTATTTCTTTAAAGTAAGTCCATAGGCTTGTAAAGCTGGCTCAAAGCCCACGGAAAATTCCGGGGTGTTCTTACAACTACCCAGATTGAAAAATAGAGTGGGAGGGAGGAGGAACTTGGGCTTGGAGTGTCAGGCTTTGCACCTGCCCCACCTCATTCTGATGCTCCCTGCACTGGTGACCTTTGCAAAGGATGGTCACTGTCTGAGCCTAAATTCCTTGATATCATATCAAGATGAAAGTAAAGCCATCCGTCTTCATGCAAGGACCGTTTGGAGGTCAAATGAAACTCGTTTCAAGCCCGCAGCACTGTACCTGGCCTCAGAAATGGCCTTCCCCTCAGTTATTTTGGAATGTGTACGAGGATCTAATTCATTTCACTATCTGCCATCCCCATCAACTTTGACACGAGTCTCAGAAGCCGGGTGCTGCTCCATAGCTCATTTCAGGGAGAGAGGAGAGAATGCAGGGGCTGGAATCTCAAAGGCATGCAGAACTGGCATAGCGCTTCTGCACTAGAAATGTGAACAAACCCTCCTGGAACAAATGGTTGGTAGGTGAAAAGCACTAGGGATTTGAGTCAGATTCTGAGAATTACATCTGCTTCCCTAAGAGGAGAGAGGCTCACAGCTGTGCTTCTGCTTCTGGGTGAAAGGAAGGACAGTGTCCAGCTCTGAAATCCCAGGAGCTAGGATTCCCTTGTGCTCTGCTCCCTCCCACCCAAGGGAGCTACGTGAAGGAAGCCAAAGAGGACCTGGGGGTGGGGTTGCCAGCGATCCACAGCAAAGCTGTGCTGCCTCCCATTTTGGTTACAGCCTACCAAGGTCAACCTTGAGAAAGCCTCCACCGTGGGCGAGTGGTGTGCAGTGAGAGTTGGGTGGGAGCCGAGCCCCCCAGTCCGCTCTTGCTTTTGCAGCAGGCCCATTTGTATGTTTGGATTTTCCAGAAGGGATAAATCACACAAACAGAGCACCTTGGGAATCCTTCAGGGAGTCCTGCTCCACCCAGCCCCCTCCTGCAAACACATGCCCCATTCTGCAGGCCGAGCAGAGCTGCGCACACACTGCCGCCTTCTGAAAGGCTTTCTCTGGAAAACTCATTCTTGAAGAGAACTTTCTTTGTGCCACAGTTCAGCCTTTTAGACTAAACAGTCAAAGAGAAAATAGGGAAGTGGAGAAAAAAAGAGTTCCTAAGAAGGGAAAGGAAAGGGTCCTGGGTTTGATGTCCTCAGCCACTCCAATTCTTGTGCTCCGTGTGGACAGTGCTATCCAAGCCAAGAAAGTTCCTGAGAAACACATTCTCTTCTTCACTCTGTTCTGTTCCTTCTTTGCCTGCTCACTGTCTGGGGGTGCTGTGAGCCTGTCTGGCCCCCAAGCGCTCATCTTATCCTCTTTGGGCTCCAGTGCAGCCCGATGGCATTTGGTCTGGAAAGCAGCATTGGTTTGAAGTCAAGACTTTGAAGTCCGTTCTTGCTCTAAGGACAAACCCAGAGCTTGGAATTCTCTGGCCCCTTGGGGCTGAGGGAAGGGAAGGAAAAGAGTCCAATTTCCCCCCTCTATGAGGCCAAAGTGATGTTGAAGAATGATCTCCCAGTTGATGGCCTGGCTGTGGAACCAAAGCTGGGACAATTTCCCCATCCGCCAGCCCTGACCTCCCTACAGTGGAGTTACTCTGCAGTCAGTGCACACATAGTTTGTACTATGAGGTACATTTAGCTTACCAGTGCCTCTGCTCTGGCCACCCCCAGACCCTCACCCCCGTGAGATGAGTCCCCATTCCACTAACAGGTAATAAAGCTCTGCATAGATGGCAGCATCGCCAAGGTTAAGCTTGCAGCCAAGGGAGAGAATCTTGGACCTGCAATTTCGGGAGACAGTTAAAAGATTAGATAGTAAATTTACTTAACAGAGACTAATCACCTGGGACTGGGCTTCATATCCTGTTTTGAAATAATGTATTTTCTTCTGTGCTCTGGTCTGAATCTGTCATCCCTCTACTAATAATGAGAGGCAGTGGATTTTTAATCTTTGACCCTCTTACATATAATCTAATCACAGTGGTTTTCTGATCTCCCTCTCCTTATTTGGTGAAGTTCAGGAAAGAAAAAGAATCCGTTTCCTGGGCATTGTTAGGCCGCTCTCAACCTCCGGTGAAGGTGCTAGGTGGACAGGTACACTCAGAATCTACCTGTTACATGTTTAGGTCAAGGTCCTTAAAATTGGCCCAGGTGGCAGCAGAAAGAGAAAGAGAGAAGAGAGGAGAGGAGAGGAGAAGAGCCGTTTGTTGTGTCTGAATCAGATCAATGGAGGGCGGCATGAGCAGCTACAGGAAGTCTCCTGTGGCCTATTTGGGCTTTGAGTGACAGAATGGGGGTCATCATTTTTGAGGAAATTTACAGATCTGCTTGAGCTGGGAATGAGAGGCAGGTAATCTGCCAGTGGTCCACCCATGGAGGTGGTTCCTCATCTAGGATTTCTGCCTTCACTTTCCCCCTGAGAGGTCTTGGAGCATCTCTCCTTCCACTCAAGGCTTAGCTAGTAGGCGGGTGGTTGAGCCCAGGCCATGTGGTCTGAAGACACACTTCTCTTCGGGAGGGCATGTCTCCTCCAGCTCTCTGACTTTGGCGGTTGTCCAGACGGGACTGTAGGTTGGGTTCAAATCTAACTAAAAATGGGAGCAACTGAACATAGCACAGGTTTATTCCCCGCCCTCCACACACCCATCTCTCCATTTAGGGGACTGCTGCTGGATCTCTGTAAGAGATGTAGACAGGATCTGTGCCCCTCGCCCTGCCTTTCCTATCTCCCGAGGCTCTGCACTCAGAATAAAACCATAGCCTTTGGCTGCTGAGTCACAGGCTCTGGCTGAAAGCAACAAAACACACCCAGACCCAATTAACTAAAGGAAGAAAGAAATTTACTGAAAGAATGTAGGGTGGGGCACCTAAACTCAAAGGGAGGGTGCAAAAGAAAGCCTTGCAAGGGGAGGTGCCAGTCATCTCCAGAGAGTGCTGAGAGCAATGCTCCCTCGACAGCCATCCCAGGCCTGAGCGCTGGTGAGCAGACACCGACCAACCACAGTCGCCTTTTCTGATTTATCTTTAATTCAAATGCACAGAAGGAAAGTCTGCAGAGGAAGAATTGGCCAGCATGGGACATGGTCTGTCCTGAGCAAGGTAGGGCATCCTGCTGGTATGCCAGCTCTCATCCAGCGAAAGGCCAACACATTTCAGATGGAAATCCAGGAATCCACATCTCTCTGGAACCTGCCCCTGCTATGTAAGTCTTGCTATGGCAGAAAGCAAAACCATCTAAAAGAGACTGCAGGAAACCTGGCAACGTCCTCTTCCCTCACCTCCTTTACAAGGCCCCATCCTCACCGACACTCCCATGCTTACCCTCCTGTCATTGTCAGCGCAGTCAAGAGGCAGGTTATCCCCTGCAGTGGAACTTTCTGGTTGAGGCGATTTCACTTCTGTTCTCCCACCGTGGCGTGCTTGCTTGCCTTCCCTTCCTTGGCCCCTTCGTTCCCGCTCAGATCCCTGCCCCACCTCCCTTCCCCAAGTCAGAGCTGAGATAAAGAATTCACAGGTAAAATAAATATTGGTCTCCCCACCCTCAGACCTGTGTAATTACCTCCCTGGCGTGTGTCGGCTTCACCCTTATGGGAAATGTGAGGTGGAAAATGGGTCCTTTTAGCCCATGAGTGGTGCTTTATTATTTTGATGCATGAATGAGGAAGGGATAAAAGACAAAATAAAGTTAATAATACATTGCAGTGTAGATAATTCATCACTTAAATCAATAGGAACTGCAGGTCACTGAACTGGAACTGGTGTTACTGTGATCCAAACATGGAATTAATAATTGAAACTACACTGATCTGTCTTCCTGGAATGGGAAGACAGACAACCCCTGGGATAGATACATCCGTGCAGGAGGAACAAGGCGATAGAGATAGACAGATGATTCATTTAATTCCTACAGCTGTCACATACAGTAAATATGAAAATCTGCTTTCTATCTGGATCAGTCTCATTTGGGAGTGAAGTTCGCTGAATTATATCCTTGGCTTTGTGTTTATTTTTTCATTTATTGCAAGAATTTCAAATGATTGGTTAGCATGGAATGCCACATTCTCTGAAGTTGGAAAAGCTCTCTAGCAGGGGTGAGGAGGTGGTATGCACAACATATGCACCCCATTACCTCCTCCACACCCACCTGAAAACTGTGGGGACTTGGTTTTCCAAGAAGTTTGGTTCTGCAGCCCTGTTAAGGATGATGAATCAGTGTCTTGGAGTTTGCAAAAGAGCATAATAGGGGATCGGAGAGGCCAGAGACAGCCTCTGAAGCAGATTCCCAGTAAGATCATCTTGGGGCCAATTATGTGTTCTTTATGACCCTCGGTCTACCTTCCCATCAGGAGGCATGATGATGACACCTACCTTGTAAAGGGCTTGAGGACAAATGAGATAAAGAGTGAGATGCATGTAGCCTAATGGTTGGCACCTGGGTCATGTACCATCTATGATATTCTCAGAGGTGGTTGTGAAATTACCAGGCCAGCATGAAGGCTGAAGCTGGTGGTTTGTGGAATATTCTTTGCTATTGAAAATGAAAATCAGTGCCAGCTCTGTTGGCCCGTAAAGGGATGGAAGCTCTTCTCAGTGCTGGTGCCTCGGCTTGCCTGTGACAGGGAGGAAGAAACAGAGAGCCTGGGCAGGACACCTGCTATTGACCTGGTCAGCCTGGCAGAAGTAGGAAGGCTTAGTGGAGACTCAGCAGAGTTCAGTTGTCCTGCCCCACACAATGACTGAGTGACAGAAACAGATCTCCAGGGGAGGAGATGGAGCCATGCAGGGAGAAGTGGCTTTTATTTTTAAGAACAGAGATGCTTTGAATTTATTTTAACCCTCCCTCCTCCAGTTAGTCTCCATCCTGTACAAGTGCTGTCTGTTCATGTGGGCTGGGGCTGGGGGACCTGGAGGTGTGTCTATACGCAGAAGTGTAAGTTTGACTGCCTTTCTATGGCTATGTCTCTGTATGTGGCTGTGTGGCTCTGTGCATTCAAATCCATGGGGAAGGGTATCTCTGTGTAATTGGCATGTTATGTAAGTGTGTGTCTGTGGGGCTATCTATGCATCTCTCTATGTAGGTGTCTCTCTTGGAGGGTGTCTGTCTGTGTAAATGTATATATGTACAGGTAGGTGACCACGATCCAGTGTGGTGGTGATAAATGAAGGACAGTTTGGGTTTCCTGGCTGGGCTGATGTGATCCCTGGAGGTGCAGCACCTGGGAGCTGGCTTCATGATGGATACACTGATCTACCTCAGCAGTAGCAGGCTCCCAGAATAAGAGCTGAATGGACCTAGCCCCAGCCTGAGTCCTACCCAACGCGCGGGAGAGCCCAAGGGGCAGCAGGACTTCCTAGGCAAGGAAGGCACGTCGTGTACTCCATCTCTGCTCTGTCAGTGAGCTATGGGACATCTTGCTAGCTGTATCTCCCAGGGATGGGCAAGCACCACGCACACAAAGTCTCTTGCTATGTCCACCTGCCTGGCTGCTCAGGGAGGATCTGTTTGTGCCTTGTGTTGGCCTTTCCACTTGGCTGCCGGTGGTGGTCTCAGGGTGGTGTAAGGGAGGTGTGGTGATGTGGTCAGCGCTGGGAAAGAGAGTAGTGACAGACAAAGCACGGCAAGGAGCAAGATTGCCCGATAAGGTGCTGCAGTTCGTTCCTCATCTTCAGAGCTGTGGTAGGGCCATGTCCTCTGGTCTGAGATGACGAACGGGCACAAGAGTATCTGGGAGGAAAAGAGATTGGCTGAGCTAAGCTTAAGCCTGGCAGGCAAAGGATCCAGGGCAGGAAACTGACTGGTGGCAGCCATTCCTCGGGTCAGATATCAACACAAATCTTCTGCTCTCAAAATACTCCGAAGTCCAACAGACTCTTCTAAGCAGACTTTTTTGAGAGAAAGACCTAATTTAATGTAATCGTTTCATGCAAGCCTTGACTCTACAGTCAGCAGAGATGCAGAAATCCCGACAATCAAATGTACCCTTAAATCCTTTAAAACTCAAGAACCAAAACGGAACTTTTTCCTTTTCTTTTTCTGGAGGGAGATCCAGCCTTCCCTGAAGAGGTAGTGCAAGATCAAGTGTAAAAACTCGAATCAACAAGGAAGTTTCTCTTGTTGAGCAGTTAGCTCCTGTTTTGTGAGGTGCCCTCAGTGATAGGACCTCTAGAGACAACATGAAGAGAGGGCACAGTGGTGAGCCAAGAGGCAAGAGGCCTACCTCCCCTGGAAGCCTACCTCTGCTGCAAAGTCATTGTGTGACCTTGAATGCAACATTTATCTCTCTGGATATTAATTTTCCAAATGAGAGCAAATTCTGAAAACACATAGACAGACATACAGATACCTATGGAGAGAGAGCACACACTGCTTTCTTTAAATTACTCTTTGTCAATTTTTGGTTCCAAGAACCAAACCCAGAGCCTCAGGATACCTGCATATGCTCAATCACTGAGCTCTCCTCCAAAAGTTATGATTTATATAACAGTAATATTAGAGTTATCTAAAGTTGTCATGAAAGCTCCAGGAGTGAACGATCCAACATCTTCCTCCCCTGCATTGTGGAATTGCCATTGGCCAGAATTTATATACCAAGCATTAGGTATATCCTATTTTAAGATCGAAATCAGCTGATATTTGACATGTTCTCTTTGTCAACTGAGAAAAAGTCCTTCCTTACGATGGCTGAGGTGCTGTGTGTTGGAGATGAAGAAGATAAATTAGAGGCAAGTTAGGGTTGTCCATTTGGTACCCCAGGGAAGTAACCCTGAAAGAGTCATAGTATCTCATGGAAGATGAAAGGCTCTCCTATTTAGCCCATTTCAAAGTTAAACTATAAGGGAATTTACCTATTTGACTCTGAAACTGCACAAAACATAAGAACGCAAGGGCTAAATCATTGCTCTTCCTATTCTTTTCTGTTCAACTCCTCTGCACCTCCCCAAGGGCACTTTGAGGGTTGAGCTTGGAAAGGACACTAGGATGATCCTTGCTGTCCAAACCAAGGTTTCCCTTTGGCCCCATCCTCCAAGGATACAACTCTATTTTTATCTGATTTACATATTAAGATTTTTATGTCAGATTTCATCTAAATAAAAGGCCCATGATGGGGTTGGGGAGGGAGGTAGATAATCATTAAAATTTAAGGTCTGCCAGTCTAAGTCTTTGTGGTGCTCAGGAAACAAGAAAGAGAATCTGGACTTCTGGGTTTTGAGCAGATGCGTCCTGAGCAGATTCGCTGGTCCTCTGCTAGTTACGAAAAATGGGGGCAGATTCCTTTCCATCACCCACGTCAGCCTGAGGCCATGAAATCAATGTGTCGATTCTCTTTGATGATAGTTATAAAGTTTCCTCGGACACTGAGCTAGCGAATACTGGATCACTTTGATGTGGGGTGTACACACATACACATACGCACACTCACCGCACAGACAGTAATGTGGCATCCTAACAGCAGCTTCCCCTGGGAGATTCCACTTTCTTTTCCTCACAGGAGCGAAGTTCTGGAATGTGGAGTGGCTTGCCTGCCATGGCCACGCCAGTAAGGGCTAGGGCTGGGACCCAGACTGCCTCGCCTATCTGGGGATCCAGAGCTTCCAGTGCCGCCCTGCCCTCCCCCTTTCCCCTGAACACTCCAGTTATCTGTGTGAGCTGGAACAAGAAAGATGAACACCACTGTGACCGACCTGAGCGGGGAAGGCGTGTGTCCAGCCACTCCAACATCCTTGCAGCTGTGCTCATGTCTGCCAATCACCACTGAAGTGTAGTGTGTATTGTGATAAATAAATTGTGAAGAGTAGGTGACACTTCCAAACATGGGATCTGCGAATAATGGGGATCAACTGTCTATGTAATACCAACCCTTTGCAGTTCAGTCACGAGTAGGCACGTCATTCATTCTGCTGTTCTTCTGTTCAGTGGAATCTGCATCTGATGTATCAATTTGCTCCTCATAGTTATCTATTTCTCAGGTCACCTGGGTACAGCCTCTGGAATGAGGCAGGGTTTTCTTCCTTCTACTAATGAAAAAGTGAGACACGTTATAGGAAGATGTAAGTATAGTGATACATTGCACTTCTCTCCACAGTGAACTGCAAAGAAGATCGTAGGCCCAGATGATTTAATAGGGCTGGAAAACTCGTGCCACCTGGTGACACAGCAGCTGTCATCACGTTGCGTGTGGTGATGTTGGTACAAACCAACCTATTCTATTAATCATATAAAAGCATGGTACATAAAAATAGTAAAAATAAATGAATATTGCTAGTTAATATATTTACTCTACTATGCTGTTTGTTACTTCCATGTACTCCTTTTTGTTTGAAAAAGTTTAGCATACCCACTATGCCATATTGCCACCAACCGCAGCTTCATACATCTCGTATTTATGGCCCCTTTCAATTATATCATTTTCTCTTAGGCTTGATGTAACCTTGTGTGTGTTTTGTTCTTCATGGCCCTAGAAGATAGGCTATGCTGTGCTGAGCTATCTGACCTATGTTTGTGGAAGCCCACTTTGTGATATTTGAAAAGTGACCAAATCACATAATAATGCATCTCAAAATTGATAACAATGCATCTCCCATATACCTGGTGCTAAGCAATCCATGACTGTAGTTGTTAGTGGCCCCCCTCTCCTCCTACCTCCACTTTCTGCTACTTCATCATCCCCTTTTGCTTCCTCTGATTCCAGCTCCACCCAAGGAAAGTCCTGTCTTTCCCAGGACTTTCTGGATGTCTTATAGTACAGAATTGGTACATGGCTGGAAAGAAGCATGTGAGGTGTGGTATCAGTGACACTGACTTAGGGCTGGGGTGTGCTGCCAGTGGGGGTGTTGAAAGCACCCCTGAAGTGCATCACGTGTGCAGATCTGGCCAAGGATGTTTGCAAGGACATGCTCTAAACAAATGTAATATGTGAGATTTGAGCAAAGATTGGGCTCCTTTTAACCATCTGTGGTTGGTTTTTATATAACTCCATGTATACAGCTGGCCTCAGGGACCTTGGTTCTATCAGAGCTATGCCACAAATTAAGGACATTGTTGATGAGGCATGTGCATAGTCGGTGCAGCAGTGTTTTTCTATACTGAAGTTGAGTCCCAGGAGAATAGGAAGCTGGTTTTAGATGCAAAACACCAAGGTGTGAATATCATTTATTTTCTAGATGGAAGAATGTGAAATTTGGGGGAAGCATACATGTCACAGTGGATGTGACCCCTTAGAAGTAAACATTTTCAAGGCCTGTCTAATGTTCTGTCTTTTATATTTCATTCTGAAAAGAAGAGAAACAAACCTGGATGCTTCCTATGTTTCCCTTTTCCCTTGTATTATTTATGTTTCATAAGCCTTGGGATCCATGGCTATCAAGGAGTGTAACAGTGACCCCCATCTCAGTCCAGGGGCATGAGGATTCAGGCAGGCAGATGTAGCCTGAGTCCTGACACTGAGTGACGAATGCAGTCTATATTCACGGTTAGGATAATGGTCCTTGTCATTCTATAGGTGGAAGACGTACTCAAAGAGAAACTGTGCACATTTATTTATGGCAGCATTACTTACCATAGCTAAAAGGTGCAAACAACACGAATGTTCATCAGCCCATGAATGGATAAACAAAATTTGACATGTTCACAGAGTGGAATTGAGCCATAAAAAAAGAATGAGGGGAACCAATGCACATTACATAGATGGACATGGAGAATATTATGCTACATGAAAGAAGTCAGCCACAAAAGAAAAATCCTATGTATTTGATGATTCTATCCCAGTGAAAGATCAGAAGAGAAAAACCTTCAGGGTCATGAAGTAAATTAGTAGTTGCTTATAGATGAGCAAAAGAATAGTAAGATAGGAGTTCATGGCTAAAGGCTATCTTAATGAGAATTCTTTTTAAGATGATAAAAACACCTAAAATCAACCATCATGACAGTTGTACATATCTGGGAATACAGTAAAACTACTGACGGTATGCTTTAAAAGGATGACTTATAAAGTACTTGAATTACATCTCCATAAAGCTGTCTTTAAGTTTTCACTGGAAAAGAAGCAAAAAGGAATCTCTAGTTAATTTTGCTTCTGAACATCAGTCAGAGCCAACAGTGAAAAGCTTGTAATTGTATTCAGGCCAGTGGTGTTGGAAACAGGACGACAGGGACCCGTGTGTCTGGTCATTGCCTTTGATGCCACAAGGACAATATTGTGCTCTGAATTAACATTAGGCTAAAGCTTCGCATCATTAAATTGGAAGGAATTTCTCAGGTCATCTAAGGAAAGCATGGCCCATCACTGTCGCGTTTCAGCTCAGCCAAACACTTCTTAATCTCTGCTTTTACCAGGAAATTATACCTAGAGAGGAGAAGGGAGCCTACACAGCCCTGTGCAGGATATTTATAGCATGCCTGGAGGGGAAGGAAGGACTTGGGAAAGAATGTGTTTGACCCTGGAATGGGAAAAGAGCGCAGAGTGACAACAGCTGCCCTGACGTGTGAATGAGATGTTGCATGCTCCTCACACCCAACGCAGGGCCACAAACAAACTCTGACCTCAGAAAGGCAGAATTAGGTAAGAATCTACAGAAGGCAGCAATAGAACAAGAAAGAAAAGGACCCACAGGCCTAAGCATTTCATACCACACTAGAACACACCAAGGGCCACTTCACACAATCCCACAACATCCTTAGATGTGATGATAAGAAAACTGATGCTCAGAAACGTGATAGAACTTTTCAGAAGGCACTCAGTGCACAAGAGGAGAAACTGAGATCCACGTGGCCCCAACGCAAGCCTAGGAAAAGTATCTGTCATAATTCGGCAGGTTGCGGAAGCTAAAAACCTAGCAGGCCTTCACTAGGTGATCAGGCAGCTACCTCCCATCTTGTCCTTCCATGGCGCGCATGGCCTCATTATTCTTATCCTGTCTGAACCCTCCTACGCCACCCTCTCCTCCAAGCCCACTGGAAATCAGCTCTGCTTCCTTTGCCTTCTCCCTGGGCATCCTGCTCTTTCTTCAGGCCTCCGAGGGACCTTCCTGGCAGCCCCATCTAACCACTTGTCATCCAGTCACCATGATCATTTCATAGGTGACATTTTTTGACAATAGTTTGCAATTCATTCACAGTTAGCTCTAGTGTTTCTCTTTCTAACCACAATGAGAGTTGGAAAGGCAGGGAGTGACTTCCTCATTCTAAAACAGAGCCCCAGAACCTAAGACCCAGAATGGAAGACCCAGAACCTTTGCTCAGGAAAGATGCTCAGGAGACAGTGTTAGAAGGCGGGAAGAAGGGCTCTCCCTACCAAGAAAAGAGATCCAAGGCAGACAATCCCATGGTGCAGTGGGCCCCAAGACACCTTGCTCTCCTGCTTTCTTGCTGAGAATACCTGAGACCTTTTGCATGTGTTCATCTTCACTGGCATTTATTGAATGCTTTTTATTAAACAGTAAAATCTGTTTCCCAGTGAGTGAAAACAAATAGCCTGGGAATCAGGACATTTGAATGCCGAAGTTTAAATTTGTTTATGAGGTATAGTTCTAAAATCTGTATTTCTGATTTGGGAGTGGGAAGGGGTAGATTGTCAGGAAAAAGAAAGCCCGAGCTTTTTGAGGTTATATCAGGTATCACAATGCAGAGCAACATAAAAATGGAGGAATTTGTGCAAGGTGGTAGGTATGTTGGGTCTGTGACTCCTGGGCCAGGCTGTCCTCGGATGAGATTAGCCTGCTTCTCATGTGTCTAATGCAGGCACAGAGCACGGAAAGCCTATATCCATGAGTGTAGCTGGCAGACTGGCCTGAGGCAGTGAGCCCGGATGGTATACACAGTAATACGAAGATGAGGAGGAGAGTGCAGTGGCCACCACTGGGGCCCAGCCTGCAATAGGCCAGTGCTGCATGCACCTTCCTCGCCTTACTTCATCTCTTCTGTACAGGTTCTATTCAGATATACACTCCAACAAATAAGGAAACTTGCCTTTTTCCCCTGTGAAGCCAAGATCATCCACAGTACTATCAGGCCTGAAAAAGAAAGTCAGTAATTAATTACAGGTAATTGGATAAAGGAACTGGATCCCACAATTATGATGGCATATAAGATCTTTATGCATGGGGCTTATTTTTCTGGCTCATCCCCACTCACCCATGAGACCTAGAAAGTATCTAGCCTAAAATAAGCCTTCAATAAATTTTGGTCAGTAAGTAACTCCCCATGTCATGGATGAGGAACCCAAGGACCAGAGATATTACAGCCCCAGCCCAAGATTGCATAACCAGGAAACTGGTAACAAATCAGGCTCTGAATCCTTGTCACAAGGAATGGTACTTGCGGCTTAAAAGTTGGACTGAGAAACTGCATAGAACAGAGTAAGTGAGCATCTGGAGTGATTTTAAGATACTCACTCGAACTGATGCTAACTTGCCATTGACAGCGTTAAGCCTTACTGTTTGGGGATAGAAAGCATCTCATTGCTAAACTCTAGCAAAGATTCTGTTAGATTTCTTCTACGTAGTTCAGAAGAATTTTTATTGGTTTGTGGATGGGTTGGTTTGTAGCTTTTGTTTTTGAAAGAACAGGATGTTAAGAAAGAATATGGGCCTTAACTGATCATCTAGCGCTCTGGGAAATGCTGCTGCCCGGCCTCGAAAGCGATCCCAAGCTAAGCGTTCCCGTTTCTCTCCAGGAGCCGGAGCTGCTACAGGGGAAAAAGCGAGTTCATGGAAACTGCACCTGTCACAGACAAATTCAGGGTGTCTCATTCCCATTTATCAAGCTGTCAACTCCTAACCTGTCAGAAAGCCATCGAGATGTGTTTAAGTTTATCAGCCAGATTGAACAGAGCAGCCTGTCAGCTTTTTTGCTGATAGCTTTATGGTTGTTTGCAGGATGACCTGCAGGAAGGAGGGATTCTCTTCCCGCTGCTCTTTGCTGGAGCAGGGGAAAAGCAAAAACAGAGCCACTGTGCAATTTGGGGCCACAGGGAAGCCAAGCATAGCACGCTGGTGGCTAGGACGTGCACGGATTTGCTTTGTCTCTTTTTGTCCAGACAAAGGCCAACTGCTGGGCTATAAGGAGCTCGAGGTACAACATGTCAACTAAGGAGAAAATTGAAGCCGAAACCCTCTGTATAATTTATTCATTACAACCTAAAATTGACTCTCTGCTTGTCTGTCTTCTGGTTCTGGCTCGTTTAGCTGCCTCTACTGTGTCTCTTGAAAGGAAAAGTAGAAGCTGCTGCTTGGGGATAAGACAAACCCCAACACAAACCTCCAGTGGACCTTCCGTTCCCATTCCTTAGGCGGCTGTGTTCCTCTCTGCTACTTAAGGCAAGAATGCTTCTGCATAAAAATAATAAATTATCATTGTTAATTATTATTTAAAGGTTGATGTCTTAAGTGTTGCTTTGGGTTTTTGTCTTCAGAAAATAATTATTTCTCCATCCCTTTGTGATGAGCATGCCATCCCTCCTCTCAAAGTCTACCTGCGCCCCTGCTTCTCCATACCAGCTGGGGAACAGGAGCAGTGAAAGAGCTCCAGACTGGGACAGGGAAGCTCCGCTTGCAGACTCCAGCTGGGTTTGTGCTGTGCCTAGAAACATCAGCAGCCGGTACACATTATCATCAGCTTGCAGGTGAAGATCAGAAACATACAGTGCCTGGCCCAAGTGACAGAACTGAAAAAGAGTCTAAACTATGGCAGATCTAAGACAAAGCCCCTGAACTTTTTGAGTTTCATGGAGGAGGTGGTGTTCAACAGGACAAAGACCCACAAAGATATACAGCCAAGATAGGTGAAGTAGGAAGTGAATTTAGAGAACAAGAATAGTTTGGAAGAACAGGCTCAGTTGACTGGTGATGTGGGAAGCCAATTGCTACTGCGTGAGCAATTTAAGATTTGTGCCATATCGTCCCAGAAAGATTTTATGCTTCTTGAAGACAAGTGCTTCAGAAAGGTAAGCAATTATGTCTGTAAGAGAATTCCCACTGTAATACACACAACATAGCTGGCTACAGAGATAGCTTCCAAGGTTATCAGCCAGGCTGTCAGGAATAATGGCAGTGAAGGGTAATGTCTACCAAGGTGGACAGGGAGCAGATTCCTTTCTCCGATGCCATTCAGGTATGGAGACTAGCGTGTCCATCCCTGCTTTATTTGGGCAGAGACAGGGCTTGACATTGCAGGCTAGCAGGGAGAGGCCAATGTGATGATTTACATGTTATGCTGGAAGACACAAGAAGAGAAAGGCAGTTCTGCAAGGGCATGGGGGAAACAGGGCTGTGTACGCACTCTGATAACCATGGTGCTGAGCAGCATCCACAGCTCTACTGACCTGGGAGAGCACGGGAGGAGGTAGACTTGGAGAGAAGGGATGACATATTTAACAGGAGAGGAAAGATAAATAATTCTTTATCTTTATGTGCAGGAAGGAAGGCAGTAAAGAATCTTAAAAACCCACACTCTTTTCAAAAGCCAGGGAGAATGTTGGGGAAGGAATTTGAATGCCTGCCAGAGCAGGTGAGCAGGCCTTGGGAAGAAAATCCAGTCCAGGCACGGAGCTGCAGGCAGGGGGTCGGAGCACATCTGAAGCCTCCTTTACAGAGTGCAGACATCATCTTTTCTGCCAGCTTTGCCACCAACACCTTACTCGTCCTGCAGATGGAGGCTGACCATATTGAATGTCATCCTTGTAGAATTAAGGGCGGAACAGGTCCAATGGAAGTAATGAACAACCCTTCAAAGGTCTGAAATGAGGATGTCAGAGGATTTCAGGGCATTTTTTAAAAAAATGATTACACGTGGTATATATCTGCTGTAGAAAAACTATGAGAGAGATACCCAAAAGTAACACTAATTTATTTATAATCCTTCACCTTGAAATAATCACTAGTAATATTTTGGTGCAGTTTTCCCCCTACTTCTCACACCCACATACTTTGGTATTTATAGCATCGGTTTAGACTCTGCATGCTCTTTGAAAACCTACCTTTTCACTTTAAAAAATAGACAGAGAACATTGTCCTAGGTTGATGAATAGCATCCTCCTTATAAACGGCTCTTGGTCTTCCTTTGTAGTGGAGCACCATGATAATCAGCTCCTCCAGTTGGGAAATTTTTATGATTTCCTGAGTGCTCTGGGGAACATCCTCATGCACATGTCTTTTGAGCCTCTGTCAGAGTTTTTCTCTAAGGTTATGTACACATCAAACTGTTTTGAGCTGTATGGCCAAACCATCCAACTGAAAGGCATCATCAGTTTATGTTCCTTCTGGAGACACATGAGCACAGCTTGTCTTTCTCCCTGCTTGCTTTCTTTGGGCATCATTCTTTTTATAAATGGTGACTATAGGTCAAGTTAGGGAGGCTGGAAGGAACATCGTGAGCTGGCTGCCTTGCACCTCCCTTCTGCCCCATGGTACTCTCCAGGCAGTGACTGGAGGGTCTCTCTGTACTGACATGAGCACACAGAAGTGAGAGGAAGGTGCCACCATGAGCAGTAACAGCAAGCAAGCCTCTGGGGGAAGGGAAGCCAAGGGTAACAGTCGTATAGCAGAGTGCCAGCAAGAGGCGCCACAGTAGTATCCTCTGCTCCCCTGCCTCTCATCATTCTGGTACCCTAATAGGTTGTTCCTCTAATTCCATACAAGGTCCTAAAGTTTTGTCTTTCTCTTAGAAAACTAACCCTGGCTTCTAAATAAAGAAATCCAGCAAACTCCTCAGACTCTTCTAAGAAAAAAATTGTACTTCCTCTGGGCTCTATGGGAGAAGGGCAGGCGTATAAAAGTCTGGCATAAATGGTGCAGATAAGATCGAGAGCTCACCTGGGTAGACATACAAGCGTTTCACATTCAAAGCACATGTCTTGATGTTAATCAGATAACTATAGCGCTTAGTTCTTGCATCTGGCACAAAACTCCTGCTTTTATGTTTTCTATTTTTTTTCCCAGAAGGTAATAAAATTCACAATTGTATCTCATAATCAATATAGCATCTCTTCAGGCACCGCTGCACTTGATGAGCACCTAGGCTTTAGCCTGCTTGAGATAAGAGAGACCCTCCAGTCCCTGCTGGCAGGGGCTAAGGCCTGCCATACGTTATTCTTATTTTTCTTCCTTAGATAGTGGCCTTTGGGTGACTTAGAAAGCAGGTCTTGTTTCCCCACCTAAACAAGCAGAATGAGCTGGAAGGAGAGGGCAAGGTTGAGCTCGGAAATGGGGAGGTAGCAACATCGCAGCACATCCCACCTGCGATTAGTGCAGTGTTTGCGTAGGGTCCAGAAGCACCAGCTCAGAATCAAGCGGAAGGTTTATCGTCAGAGGGACAGCGAACTTGAAGGTGCCTTTGCAGGTACATGATAGGGAAGAATTCTGTCTGTACTTGGAGGAGCTGGATAATACCAGTTTGCAACACTGACATGTTCAAGTGCTCCTGGTGTGAGGTTCATTTTGGATGGTCCATAGGAGATACACCATTAGGGCCCTGTGCTTGAATAGGTAGAACTCATCATATTTTCCTGAACTAACTGAATATTGGTCAAAATGTGATGCAATTCCCAGGGACATATTTGGGAGCTCTGTGGACCTAGCAGTTCAGTATTTTATAGCTATCTCAAGTTCATATTAGAGGATAATAAAAGATCAAAGTCCCACCGATGCCTGTAACTATTTAGCTCTTATGGTCTGATGCTTCATCTTTCTGTGTTGACTTCCCTTAAAGTGACACAGTATCTTTCTTTGTCCAAGAGAACAAATCCTTATTCTTATACAATCTGCCCATTTATCTGTTTATCTCCTAAATGCTATGAGAATAGGCTCCTGCCTTAACTTTGTGCTTACTAGTTTGTCTTCCCAATAAACAATTCTAATCTTAGGAGTTTTTTCTTTTCCCACAGTATAAATGAAGAAAACTGTGTCTCCCATTTAAGTATGACCCACAGAGGAAATAGACCTAGTTGAGGGGAGCCAGGTGCCAAGGGTGAGCTGCCCTTAAGGAGCCCTTGCCCTTAGAGATACAGAGGAGTGGACTGGAGGCCTGAGAGTGTGTACCCCTTCAATGGTGTGCCCAGGTGCCTCACCCCAGCCCTAGCCCTCGTCCAGCCTCCGCCCTCCAGACTGAATTGGGAAGCACCATAGATATCTGGCTTTTTAAGCCTTCTCCATTCGAAGTGGATTATGGGTCCTGTAGCTGTCTTCTGAAAAGGCGTTTGGCAGCATGCACAGGAATGAAGCACAGACCTGCTGACCTCTGGCTGCCTCAGCCACAAATAGCACAGATCAACTGCTATTGCTTTGATGCCTTTCCCAGTTTATGTTATCTTTATTTCCATTATAACAGTTGGGCCCAAAGATTTGAAGCAAACAAATACCACTAGGTGACCAGAAGCCACAAAGATTGGCTGTGTTAAACTGGGCTTTTTACACTTTATCAGTTTCTGCCTTATTTATAAACAGGAAAGATCACTAAGTGTACTAGACTTAGCTTGAAAAATGAGACGTGTTTGTGCTGGGCATTATCTGCCATGTATTTATCAAGCTCCTAACTGTCCCTCATACCTCTTGTGGCCAACAATATACAAAGCTGTGCCTCAGGCTCCCTACAAGTACATGTGACTGTCTGCCTTCTTCTTATCTTCTGTGGTGGTAACTTACTGAAGAAACTTATTTCCAACCAGTTGGTCATTACATTCTTCCTCACATAAATCCACACTGAATCTCCCTGATCAAATTATCGCTTTCCAAGTATTCTGTCACTAAGTCCAGGTAAATTAGTCCCAATATGTTCCCATAACTGGGTGATTTTTAAAATCTTGATCGTGGTTATCAAAGTGTTTTCCCAGGTACTTTATTAAGATTTGCACATGGGCTGGTGAGATGGCTCAGTAGTCTAAAGCGCCTACTTAGAACAAGCTTAACAAAGCCACAGGTGACCACGGTTCAATCCCCCAGCACCACATG
>NDGM011065931.1:0-13004 GCA_002564305.1 Octomys mimax
CACACACACACACACACACACACACACACACTCTCTCTCTCTCTCTCTCTCTAAATAAATAAAGAAATGTTTAAAAAAAAAAAAACCAAAATGATACATTTCCATCTGTCATCAAATGATAATTAGTCACCAACCTTGAGGATTTGTGTGTGTGTGTGTGTGTGTGTGTGTTTTGTTGGGATTATAATATGATTTAACAGCCAACTTCCAATAGAACAGGTTATGAATATGAAAGGCATGGAAATAGTGGCTCTGACAGGAGCAAATCAATGAGTATTTTTTGGAAGATTTATGCCAAAAGTAGTTTAAGAAATCAGGGGAACAATCACCATCATGCGAGGTGCAGTGGTGCACCCCTATAATCTCAGCATGAGAAGGCAGAAGCAGGATTTCTGTGAGTTCCAGACCAAGATGGGCTACAGGTAAGCTCAGGTCACCCCTAACATTGCAGCAAGACTCTCTCTCTCTCTCTCTCTCTCTAACAAAACAAAACAACTCACCCAAAAAGAACCACCCCATCTCAGTGAAAGCAGCTGACTCGGCACCTTTGTCTGTGTGTGTGTGTGTGTGTGTGTGTGTGTGTGTGTGTGTGTGAAAATGGCTCCTAACTCTTTTACAGAATTTGTCAAAAGTATGTATAGTTACCTATTATCTTCTCCAGAGTAGCCACAGAATCTTCTGAATTCTGAATAAGTACAACATGTCATTCCTATAGTCTATAAAAATGATCATTCAAATAGAACTTACATTTCTATGAATGGCATACTGTCAGCCAAGTTCTTTAAAATAAATGTCACTTCCCATTTCTTTTATGGTTTCCATATGTCCTCTTTATTTTTAACTGGGACTCGAATCGAGGACCTTGCACTTGCCAGGCAGGCTTTGTGCCATTAAACTACATCCCTGGTTACATCTCTTTATTGAGCAAACCTGTCATGAGTTTGGAGAGAGACTTGCCACATTTTCACAGTAGCTAGAATTCTCCTTCTTTTATATTTGAATTAGATTTCAATTCGGGCCATAGAAGATGCTATTCATAGAAACTGCTACAGAAAATTCATTGACCCAGTAAACAGCAGTCACAGTTGTGGGTAAATATCACAGAAATATTGAAAGTCATTTCTTCAAAGTTGTTCACTATAAGGATGAAATTCATTTATTTTTGACAGCATTCGTTTATAGTATAATATCTAACCACCCTGTGAGACAATTACCCTGAGCATGTAATTGTCTTACTTCCAAAGTAAATTGTGGAAAATATAGTGCTAGTTAATTTCAATGCTATGCTTGGCAATGAAGTTGTGTGGATAAAGAAAAACTGAACATAGGAGCTCATATTTTAGGAAAACTTGAGCAGTGGAGAGGAAATGTTTTAAATGTTGCATCGCTCCTTTTTCTACCATCCTTATGGTATTTACTTCCCTGAAACTCTAGTTGCATTCTTTGTGTCCTTGCCTCATCCCTGCTTCTTTCTTCTGTCTTTCCATGGAGGGTTGCAGTTCAAGAGGACAGATGTTGTATATGTGTACATAAGACTGTTATGATGAATACAGAGTTAGTTTCTCTTAGTTCAATGAAAGAAAAGTTTGTGATAATATTATTTAGATAAGATGTCATGCCTATATCACGCACTATGAATAATCATTAAGAAGACAATAACCAATGTATCAACTATTGTAACTTTCCTAGTAACCAATTTGAAACTTGGCTTCACTGTTATTTTTTTCTCTTTAAAAGAAAAAAGGAAAAGAAAATTAAAAAGAGCATATTTTAAATGATCTTTACCAGATGTGCTAATACAAAATACTAGTCCTGGGTTGGCCCAATAGCTCAGTGGAGTCCTGTAGTCCTGTAGTCCTGTAGTCCCAGTGTTGGGGAGGCTGAAAACAGGAGGATGACCAGAAATTGGAGCTGTATCAAATACTAAATAAGTAAATAAATAAAGTGAAATGAACAATGAAAATAACATCTCAAAATATTGCATTTGTGTTACTGTTCTTTGCTAATTTAACTCATTATTGAATGTAGTTGAAAGAATAAGAAAAAATTGCAAGGTGAGAGCCAGCTCCACCACACTTTCCCTTCATGAGGAATTTAATGGTTATTGGCACTGGATTGCAGGGCTGTGGGAAGGTACCTGCAGCTCCTTTCAGACCTGGTTTAGTGGCTCCCTTTTGTTGCCTGATATGGCCCTGGGAGAGGAACTTACACCAGGGATCTCAGAGAGTCCTAAATCACTGCCCTTCCCAGCAAGGTATAATATAATGGCCAGCAAATCATGAATGATTGAATAGTGGGATGCATTTTCACATTGTCAAAGGAATATTGTAGTACTAACAAAGAAGGAAGACATAGCTACTCACCAAATCTATCACAATAAACACATTTGATGTGCAGATGAATATTTATTTATGTTTTTAAAAAGATATGCTATAAAGAAAAAGTCTGAAAGCCACTGCTTCTCTTGTGTGTGATGGGAAAATTGAGGAGAGACTACATCAGGCCTCAACCCTGGCACCATTTTATTTGTTTATTTATTTATTTATTTATTTATTTATTTAGAGCCAGTGTCTCACTAACCACTAAGTTGCCCATTCTGGGTTCAAACTTGCTGCATCCTGCCTCAGCCTTCCAGAGTGTTAATGTTTATGAAAAATTATTTCTATGCTCTATTCTTAGTAATGAACTAACACTTTTGCTATGTGGCTTTGGGAAAGTTCTGCGTTTTCTTTCTTTCTTTCTTTCTTTTTTTTTTCCTATTTATGTATTTGGTACAGAGTCTCACTACGCAGCTCAAACTCACAGTGATCCTCCTGTTTTCAGTCTCCCCTGTGCTGGGTTTACAGGCATGTACCACGACAGCTCTCAGTGGCCAGCTCAGTGGCCAGCTCAGTGCACCACCAGCTCAGTGCTCAGAGCTGCCATGGCCTGTGGTGCTGGCAATTGAACCCCGGTCACTGCTTTTGCCTAAGCAGGCACCTAATCCTCTGAGATATCTCGCTGGCCCTGACATTTCTTACATTGTCACTACAAGTTTGTTAAGCATTTGTGTAGGCACTTGTGTTTTTATTTAGAATCAAACTGCTGTTATTGGAAAGACAATGACTAGTCTTGCCACCTTTATTTCTTTATCTTAAGGGCATGTTGTCAAGTATATTCAAAGAATAAATTGTAGAATGAATGAAGGACAAACATAGAGATTCAATGTAAAATATCTGTATGTGTAAACATGAAGTGGCACCAAGTGACTGTAGTGCGACACAGGGAAGATAGCAGGAACTTTTGGAATGTGAGACATCTGATTTCAACAGATATCTTGACAAATCAGCTCTGTGATTTCAATGGAGTGATTTTCCTGCCGGAGTTTTCCTCATCTGTAACAGAAATAATGCTTACTTCAGTAATCTGTTTCCCATACTAAGTAGGAAAAGTGTCTGGTATTGTTATACAATGCTGCAATTGTGATTTTAATGTGGAAAACTCATTGTATGATTGTGTATCTGTGTGAATGTTATATGCAAACACATCACATTTGAAGACTGAAAGGAAATCATTGAACACAGAGAATGTGAAGCTAAAACGTACAATAAATACTGTCTGTCTCAGACGCTGAAAACTAGAAATATTCATCTAAATGAATTAATTGCATCAACTCCTTTGGCATATAAAGAACCAAGGAGTAATGGGATTAATTCAGGTAAAGATTACAGATCTAGGAGAAGTGATTAAACCTTCAAAGCATTATGTAAACTTTTTCTATCCCATTGCATACTTAATGAAAGGGGAATGGTCCTTACCTCACTGGTTTATATCTATAACTAAAGGAGACACGTGGCTAAATAATATTTTAGGACTGACCTGATAGCTCAGCAGATTAAAGCATCTGCTTAGGCAGAGCACAGTGGCTGGGGTTCAATCCCCAGGGTGCTGTGCCAGCCTTGCCCATGGGGTGCACTGAGACAGCGATGGAGACTGGGTGTGGTGGCACGTATCTCTAATCCCGGTGCTTGGGAGGCTGTAAACAGGAGAATCACTGTGAGTCTGATCTGTGTAGTGAGATTTTGTAAATCCTGTCCTAAATACAGACCAAAAAAAAAAAAAAAAGTATCTTATTTTTTTCCTGGTCACTGTGTCCAAATCCCAACAACTATAACTTAAAGGATGAATGGATTATTTTATTTTCGCTCACATTTTAAAGTTCAACCCTTTGCTTAGTCAGCAGCATGATGGCAGGGGCTAGGCAGAGGAAATCTGCTCACATCACAGTGGCCAGGACAGAGAGCAAAGAGGGGAGCTAGGCACTCCCTCAAGTCAATCACCTTCCAGAAGCTCCACCTGCGAACACTTGAGGTTTGGTGGGACATTTCGATTGAGACAATAACAAGTAACAACTGGAGTCCTGAGATTCTGGAACAGCAAGACAGAAGAGGAGATAAAGAACACTAAACGTTTCCCTCTGTGCCTGTTCACTTGTAGGAAAGTTCAGTGATTCTATAATTTGTGGAACTTGTACATAAAAATTCGCTTCCAAAATACATAGTAGTAAAAGAATTCCTGTCAGTGATGATGGCGGTTATGATCTAAATATAGCTGTGCCTCTCTCTGGCTTTGTTTTCTGTGGTGCAGAAAAATAAGTGTCTGTTATCTCCAGCTTCCAAAGTAGCTAGAGTAAGGAAGGGGCGGTTCAAATGCGTAGGAGGCAAAATAATGTATGTCTGCACTTTCTGCCCTGGCATGTTTCTTAGCTCATGGCCATAGCATGCATTTGTTTTGAAACATGTCACACACACCATACTAGAAAGTACTGCACATGCTTTGGTGTTCTGAGATAAGAAATGACTGTGAATAACCACACAGTTGTGATTACATACAACCGTTTCCTATTTGTTGGTGAAGCGCTCGCCTCATCAGTCCAACTGCTTTCTGCCTATCTCGGAGCGGCAGACAGGCGAGCAAGATGCTCAGATAGACTCTTTAGCCCATAAAGACTCTGCTGGAAATAGGGCTATTTGAAGCAAGGATTTCAGAAGTGTAACAGCTGCCTGCCTGGCCCTTTGGAATTTCATAATCCTTAGAATCTCTGAAATAATTTGTGAATAGGTCTAGGCCGTGTTTCATACGGCTGAGAATTCAATCATGTTTAATCTTATATATAAAAAATGAAAGTGAATCTAAGCATGTAATTTAATCATCTATTCTTAATTCACACTAAAGGGATTTCTAGTTGATATTCCATTTAAAGTCCAAGAATGATATCTTTAAGAGAAAGAATGAATTTATGGAATAAATAATATGGAATAAAGAACGTCATAGTTCTCAACTATCTCCATGCTGCTTATTTTCTCAAAAACATCTCACTTCTTACTCTCCTTGAGCTAATTTGTAATCAGTTTACTTATTATTTCATAGACCTGTTTAGTTGAATGTGCTATGCTGCATCTATACAAATAGAATCCATAAATTTACATACATCTATTTTTTATGTATATTCTACCAATAGAGTGAAATTTGGTTCATTGGAAATTTTGAATATTAATTTTAAGAAGGAATTCAGTCACAAAACTAAGGTAACTTTTTTATGTTGGATAGCAATTCTTTACCCTCAATGGTCAAAATTTTTTGTTGTCATAACTTGGTAAAATTTTGGAAGGCTGTCGTTGTCTTTGAAACTCACCCTCACTTGTTTGTGAAAGTCATCTCTAGACTCTTCTTGTACAAATTGGGCCCAGTTCCTTTTGTTCTACTCCTATTTCCTACCTCTCTATATCGCAGCATAACATATTTAATAGCTTCTCTATCTGCTATTTGAAGTTGGATTTTCTTTATTCATTTTTAAATTACCTTGGCTGTATGTCAAAAGGTGGCCCTCCTCCTAGTAGTTCAGGATTTAATGAACAAATTCATGTTCGCCATATCTGCACCATTTGTGATTAAGCAGATGTCAATCACGTCTTCTTTTACTCTCTGCCATTGCAGTCTTTTTGTCAGTTGTTAGTCCTCAGTCTGTTGTTACATAGCAATGCTAACCTCTCCTCCATGCCACCATTCAGTCCAACTGTTCTGTCTGGTTGGACTGTTGTGAATGTTAAAGTCTACATTCTTGGTTTTAGTGCTCCAATAAACTGTTCACAACAGTCCATGCAAAAACATTTTCAGAATGTTCACACATTTTTAATACTAATAATAATTTAATAGTAGTAAAGAATGACATTTGAGATGTAGTCAATAAGAATGTAAATACAAACTCTTTTAATTTTCTATTTGTTATTGATCAGGTCCTATATGTCTCCCATCATTTCATACACAGAATTACATCTGATTGTAGAGTATTTCATTCAATCTTCTAAGCATTCCTCTGACACATATACTGCTTAAAGAGGTGACACTTGAGCACGCAACTTAAAAGTGTCAGGCTGGGTTCAAAACTCTCTTTCTTAGTCCTAAGATACAAATGATATATTGTTCTTCCTCATGGAGCCAGCATTGCTGAGCCTATACTGATACCACTAATTTGCCGACCAGTCAGGTATTCATGATCACCTTTTATGTCTGGTCTTGTATAAATTACAAAAAGGATGGCATTTTCTTTGCTACATGGGATCACGGAGCCTACTGGTACTGAGGGATAGGCACAGAATAACAGCAGTCTAGCAAAAATACTTTGTTGCAAGGCCTGATTCACTGCACATATACACTCTGAGTGTTAAGGACTTAGCATAGATACGTAGAGTGGCTGTTGCTAGAATGCTGTAAATAATGTTGGGTTCCGTAATGTACTCTTGGGAGAGAAAAACAAATTAATAGTCCATCTTCGTACTCTTCCTTCCTAGCACTCTCTCGGTCACAATTCTTTGGAAATGAAAATAACATTGATGCATAACAAAATTCTACCTCATAAGTAAGAGTTGTGAAAGTAGATATTAAACTGTTGATTGTAAATGGAGCCAGAATTACACAGTTAGATGAACTGTACAATAAATATTTTGATTCCCTATTATTTAAAATATTCATATACATTTACCCACCAGTTTTAGGATAGATGTACTTTTCGGCATTCCCATTGCTAGGCACATTTCATCACACGCAGAATTTAACGGAAGGCCAGTTTGGAGTGAATCACTGCAGAGTCAAGTGGCTCGAGGCAGGACCATCGTGCTGGAAAAGCGTGGGCCGTGGTTGCTTAGTGGAAGGCTGATCAGCAGCAGAAAAACAGTGGTAGAGATGAGCAGAAGGGCACCATACCCAGCCTCAGGGCTGTGCCACCATGACCTAGCCCTCCGCAGCTAGGTATCTACTAATTTACCTATGGTATTCTATCAAGCATTTCTTAATCCAGCTTGGCATAACAGCATCAACAGTCGCAACATACAAAAGGGACACTATATAATTACAAAGTAAAATATTTCTTTCTTAGGTTCCTTGATTTTCTAGCATCCTGTCTGTCTTTAGCATTAGTGCCATTCATTTACATGCATTTCCCAATCTCTTCTGCCAGGTAGAATTTGTCAAATTCATTTGTGATTTCAGTTCTTAACACTATGATTTTTGTGTTACTACCTGATTTAGTGATTAGAGTGTTAAGGGCCTTTTAAAAAAACCGTGATGCTCATACTGATAAATCATGAACACATGTCAAAGATTTTGTTTAGCTTACTAGTTAATAAGATAATCAGTGAAACGTTTCAATTAGTTCAATGAAAACTCAAAGGATCACACACACATATGCAAATAAGGAATGCTAAAATGAATTTACAACTATATGCAAAGTAAATCTATTTACAGAACAACAAAAGAAGTCAGTATATTCCACATAACTAATTTGCATGTTTACCAAGAACCATTTATGTTAATGTGGATCTTCTATAATTTAAGGAATTTTGAAATATTTCAAAGACAATGAAAGGTTTAGATAACCCACACCTAAGTGTTAGGTGGAGTATGCATTAATCTTTCCTTTTCCTTTGGTTTATTGCATTGTATTAACATTTTCCCCCTGTACCACTGGTGGGCAATAATTTCTACATTTAATATAGGATTTTCTATACAGAAAAGACATGAGGAAATTATTATTAAAGTGACACAAAATCAACACAAACCAAAATGAAGGTCACTTCTGAACATTTTCCATACACTAGTATCAAATCATTATTCAAAGGTAGCAAAATCAAAGAAGAAAACATGACAGAAGTATGTGACAAATAAGTAAGGTACCTTAGGTTTCCTTCCACCAAGAGAACAAAGTGAATGACTGTCTCTAACTCTCCATGGCCTTGGCTAAGGGGAAGGCCACAATGTAGGACTAAGGCTCGGATCTCTGCCCTAGTTTTCTTTGGAAGGCAGCTATGCTTACCAGTATACCACCAGCATCTCCAACTGCCTTAGTTTTCAGTGGAAGATTCTTGCGACACCTACGATGCATTCCAAACAAGATCTATGAAGTGTCATTACCTCACAGAAATTTGGATGAATTAATATCAATATATTTTAAATAAAGAAGTCTTACAGGGACAGTGTTTTTGAGTTTTCCCTTGTAAAAAGATTGTTGCTTTACCGTTTTCCTGAAGAAAACACTGTGATTTACTGTTCCAGGTTTTGTTTTGAGCGACTCTTTTATCCGAATGAGTGCAGATTATGAGACTTTCAAAAATATGATTTTAATTGTTTCTATTAGCAGCTCATGGGAATGCTGTAAATCCTTGAAAAGGTGATATATGGGAAGATTTATCTAAACCACCATTTTCTGTATTTTTTGTAGTTTTTAAATGTTGTGGATTTCTTTTAGCACACTTTTTGGTAACAGCAAAATGCTTAGAGTTCTGGGTCTAAACACTGATACTGGGCTTGCATTTTTCTGTTGGGATTTAAGTCACGAAATCCTAGACCATTCCTTTTGTTTTGCTTTCAATATTCTCTGTTTCTACTTCAGTGCATACTCATAAGCTAACATCATGCCTTTGTGTTTTATGTATTCTTTAAAAATCCTTTTCCTTTATACTTGTGATTTTTTGTGTCTTGCTCAATAGTTCACTGCAAAGAATAGTTTGATTTACTTTTTATTCAATTTATTTTTGGTGAAACATAACATCAAAAATATTGCACATATTTATTGAATATATCAAGTGATGTCATGATAGCTGTATATTTTCTGAGATGCTTAAGTCAGATTTGTCTTCCTAAGCATCATTTCTTAATGGTGAAAATTTACAAAATTGTCTTTTAGCTTTTTTAATAAATAGCACATTCTCGCAGCTGTTGCTCACCTGCTATGCTCTACCACAAAAGAGTGCTTTCTCCTCTCTCACTGTAACTTAGCACTGAAGGCCCACCTTTTCCAATCCCTCCCTGCTCCCTACCCCACAGCCTCTGATAACCACTGTTCTGTTCTCATTCCCCATGAGGTAAACTTGTTTAGGTCCAACACAGAGTGAGGTCCCAAAGAAGAATTTTAGTGCCTCACAGTCTGACAGCACTTTCTGGCTGACAGAATAGAGACAGAAGCCTAAGAGACTTCCTCAGAGAGGTGCCCTGCTCGACCTTCACGCCAGACTTGCTCTTTCTGCAATTATCCTTATGTGTTCATCATTTTTACCGAGGCTTTCCTTTTTTGTTGATGAAATAGTCTTCCATATTTGGGGTTCTTTGAAGCTTAAAATTTTTTGACATTTTTGCAGAAAATCACATTTGACCTTGCATTTGCTTTTGTGGCATCTGGCTACCATTAGCTACCTCTGGATAAACAAGGCTAATCTTGGGGACTAAGAATTCAGTGATGTAAGTTGCAGAATTTTGCACTTCACACACAGCTACATTCAAAGTATAAGACAGAAGGCTCATGGTACTGGTAGAAGACAGTCTACTTTTAATTGTATCAAATGAGGACATAAAAGAAAAATAAAACCACCCCTAAATTGTGCTACACTCAGAGTATTACACTATGAAGTATAAATAAACAGATTGAAGAAGACTTTGTTTAAACTCATAATTAAAAGGCATAATAAAAATGCTTATTATGTTAAATAAAAATCCATATGATATAAAATCTAACAATTTTATAGTTTTTTCCCAATGTTTGGTTTAATGCGTTACTCTCATAAAATTAGCATTTGTGCTTCAGTAGTAACTTTTCAAAGTCTTTATATCACAGACATCTTTGGCAAAGGGAAGTGAGAGAAGTATGTAGAAATCTGGAGCAGTGTGCATTCTGCTACTCAGGAATCAAGGTGATACGACTGAGAAATCCTTTTGAACTCTTCCATGTAAAAAGATTTAGCAGCAAAAATAAACGTGGATGAATTTGCTCAGGCAGTTTACTCTGAGTCAACCACTGAAAAACTTAGATCTCTAGGTATCCAGAAAGGAATTCTGTGCTATAGGGTGAGAAATGCAGATTATTCTAGTATTTTTCCTCTGAGTAGCAGATTTTGAACTCAAAACCTTGCCTATACTGAAAAGTTCCTCTACCACTGAATTATACTCTAACACCATGATTTTCAAATGTTTTTGTGCTGTGTTAGGAACTGAGCATAGTGTTAAAGCACTACTGCTTTACCTCAATCAGTCCTTCTGATTTCCTGGATCAAGGGCAGAGCCTGATACTTTTTCACCTTAAACAAATTCTAAGTGGTCCTGACAATATAAATGGATTGATCACTACTGGGTGTAGGAAAGTAGTAAATTCATTAAATATTTTATTCTTCAAACAGAGAATCTTACATATACTTGTACACAAAATTTTGAAAGTGTATTACTTTTAGTGAAGAAGTATGTGCGAACAGAAATTCACAGTTACATCCGTCAGTTTGGGATGCTGTAGGAAGATTACGGAGTCCAAGTGGCTTACAAAACATATTTCTCATGGTGAAGTGGCTGAGAAGCCCAAGATGAGGGCCCACGTAAATTCAGCACGTGGTCAGATAAAGACCCTTTTTCTAACTTGCAGAAGCTGTCTTCTTGCTCTGTCCTCTACGTGGCAGAAAAGAGCTGGTCCCTCCTGTATCTTTGCACAGAAAATCGAGAGTCCCATTCTGGAAGGCTTCACTTGCATTATCTACTTGCCTCCCAAAAGCTCACCCCAAATTGCCTCATCGTGAGAATCAGGGATTTAGCAGATGAATTTGAGAAGATGCACATATATTCAGCCAATAGAGGAAAGGATAAACCAATTCCTTTAATAATATCTACTAGTAATATAACTTTCTCCCAAATGTTTACATTCTCTGACTGCTTCTGATGTAGAACTAAATGAAGTTTTAGTTTGTATACTAACTTGGTTAGACTTCCCATATATTTAAGTAATGACTATTTTTTGCAGTTTTGGAATGCTTAGTTTGAATATTAATATTGAATACACATTTGTTACTAGATTCAAGAAACAACAAATATGGGTTGATTCAACAAGAGTACAGACCTATTAAGTTTGTGTACAACTTTCAGCAGCACCTTAATTTTGTGGCACTCTAGAAGGTTAGGAACTTGTCTTGTACAGATTTAACTATTTTATAGGCTAATGAAGTAATAATAATAAAAATAATCATGGTCTTCGGAATTAGTGACCAGTTGAGAGGAGTTACTTCTTATTTCTCCCAAGGTGCATTATCTCTTGGATTCAGTCAGTAACTCTTAGGAAATCCAGTTATAATTGACAGAAGACAATAATTAAAGGAAATAAGGCCTATTTTGTTCAAGTGTATAATATTTTGTTCACTCTTTATCTAATAATATGATTTGGGATCAAAACATATGAACAGAAGTCCATTCAAATGTTCAAGATATTATTCAAGATTTTACTGTGTTTGTAATTAAGCAATAATGACCTGCATGCTAGCCTTCCCTTAGTTGCTAGCAACCAGCTGGAGAAGCTGAGGACTATTTTTGCATTTATAATCTGTGAAGATTGAAAAACATTAAGATAAATAAAGTAGCTACCTTATTAGCAAGCAACTCCTTTCCACACTTGAATACATATCGATAGGGGTTGCAAGTTCACTCTCGCTCCCTGCCCTCTTCCAACAGTTTAAAGACAGCCCAGAGAGATGGCCCTCACTGTCTCTCCTCCTGAGCTTTGCAGTCCGCTGGCAGGAGTGGAGGAATATGACAGTTATGGGATAGTGGCCTAAGACTAAAAGCTTTCAAACCCACTTTCAAAGAAAGCATGTTCAGACAAAGACAAAATGCATTTCTGGCATATGAAATCACACTTCTCTGTATTTATAGCCGCGGCAGGTGGCGGTGTAGATCTTAGTCCGATGGCTCAGACCGAGACCTTCAGTAGGTCAGAATCAGTTCCCAATTATCAGATACTCATGAGAAGCACATAAATTGTCAGATATGAAAAATATTTTCCAGTCTCTTCTTAGAATTAATGTACTGTCCAATTACCTCTGATGGATCATTGAAGAGGAGCAAATGATATTTATTGTGTACTTATCTGACAGATTTTGAGAAGTATTTGAAATCAGAATATAATCACCCCATGTTTTGATCTACGTGAGGAAGGGAAGTACCTAAGAGGATGTAGAAACAAACTGCAAAAGAAATACATGTCAATATATACACAACATTATGAACAAATAAAAAAGTTCTCTAAAAGTAACAAAATTCAGATTCTTCTATGGGGAGTATCAAAACAAATCAGAGGGGCCGGGGAGATGGCTCAGTGGAATAAGCGCTTCCATGGCAAGCACAAAGGCCTGAGTTCAATCCCCTGTTCCGAAAAAAAAAAAATCAGAAATCATCGACTGAATCATTTTGATACTTAAAGACTAAGTCACACTTTGTCCCTCTGATTTTTATTCTGTACTTGAAAATATTAGACCAACTCCTTGTTCGCCATTGTTATTCAGTAGAGAAGAAATGGATGTATGTACAATGTTTTGCCAGTGGTGACATGGGAACAATCACTTAACCAGTGATGGCATTAATTTCAGTATCTCATCCATGAGAAAAAAAAAAAAAGAAGAAGAAGAAGAAGAAGAAGAAGAAGAAGAAGAAGAAGAAGAAGAAGA
>NDGM011065943.1:0-17590 GCA_002564305.1 Octomys mimax
CACACACACACACACACACACACACACACATAAATAAATAATTTTTAAAAAAAGAAATTACAAGACTCTAGGAAGGTGTAAGTACTACTCTAGTTGCAGAAAACACTGGGGCTACTGTTTATAGCTTAATAGCAAAGAACTTTTGTTCAAACTGCAAGAGTACCTGGATTACAACATTTTTCTGTGATTTTATGATTCGCTGAATTCTGTGCAGACAACTTTTATCCAGTTGGACAACTGTGTAGCTTTCATTAGCCCCCTATATTCTATTAGTGATGCTTGTTTATCTAAAATCTTCGAAAGGTGGCTCAGTAGAATAAGTGCTTCCCTGGCAAGCACAAGGGCCTGAGTTCAATCCCCAGTTCCCCTAAAATAAATAAATAAATAAATAAATAAATAAATAAATAAATCTTCTACTCACATGAAGCTTTATGCCCACTTCTGACACGGTCTTAGGGGAGGAGGAAGAGAAATCACACTCTTCTTAACCCACTATTCCAAAATTGTAACTTAAGATTTTATCTCATATTTATTTTAAAAGAATTTTCTCTATATTTACAGTTTAATTAGTTTTAATTTTTTTGTTTGTTTTTCTTTTTGGTGGAACCGGGGATTTGAACTCAGACCCTTGCACTTGTCAGGCAAGCCCTTATTCTACTGAGCCATCTCCCCCAGCTAATGATTTCTTAAACATAATTATAAATAAAATCCTTTCAAAAGAGAGGCCACTGGCTTTCTCATGGAATGGAAACCCTTGAATTCAGGCAAGACGTCAATGTTAATCTGATGCACAGCTCAAATTTATTTTAGCGTTTTACATAAATAACCATGAATTCAAGCATTCCTAAATAAGGGGGCCATTTTATTCTTGGGATTCCAGGCACTATATACTCACTAATAAATATGCTCAAGATTACCTTAACATTTCCCTACATGAATTTTAAAAGATGTGATTATACGGCAATTTGTAAGCAGCTCTTCTCAAATACTGAGTTTTACTCACTTCAGCAAAAAACAAATTCTATTCCAGAACAGTGACTCAACTGTATTCAAGCAAATTACAGCAAGTCATTAGTACCAAAGTGACCAAAAAAAAAAAGAGTAAAACAGATGTAAAAATCTTAAAGAAATCACAAAAGGAGATCAGTTAGGCTACATTTCAGCTCAAGAGAGGAGCGATACCACCTAAAAATTTATTAACTCTCTTTATATGCCACAGTTAAAATGGAACACATTTGAAGAAGAAATTCTTGCCTAGAAACTTTTTAAAAAGGCAAACTACTTGGCTCTAAAATAAAATGTTAGCACCTTATTTATAGTGACTCTTACACGAAGTGCACATATTACCAACCTATACTGACTCCATTTATTCTTAACAAAAAGAATTCTTTTTCTCATTGCTACTACTGGAAGAATATATATGGCATATAGGAAAAATTACTGCACACTCCACAGTGTTGGTTATTAACTGAGGGGAGAAAAGCAGAATCCATCTATAAAGCTGATCTATAAATTTCTTTGGCCATAATAAAAGTAAGTTAGAAGCATGATTTTTTTTTAAGAACTGCAGCTGCCTTCATATCAAGATTAATATTGAAAATAAACCCCATCTAATAGGGCCCCTGGGATTAGTAACAGATTCCATGAGGGGGTCCATCTGGCACTGGACGCAAGCTGCTCTTTTCCCCACTGTGCTGAATACGCCATATCAAAATATGCCCTTGCTGACAAACCACACCTTTGAAAATGATGCATATCACCCATGCCGTCTTGCTTTATGTTTTAATGACTTTAATGAGGTTATAAAGTGGTGAAGCTGAATTATCTTAATGCACAGCTAGAGAATAAATAAATACCACCAAACAGGTGCCTATAAAATGTAAGCTCTCAACATTAAAGGCAAGACAGATGTTGTGCCATAGTCAAAGCGTTTTACTCTTGTGGACTACCAGAGATGAACAGAGAGCTGAGGCCACCTCGCTCCTGCTCTATACAAGTAGCATCTTCCCTCAAGTGCCCCTAGAAAGCAAAAGTGAACATGAACCCCTCATACGCCTATCCATCATCCACAACTGAGCAAAATGTCTTGAAAGGTGCTTTTCCAGCAAGACAGGGCAGGCAGTTTTTAAAAATATAGAAGAAAAGTAACTTCACCAACAAGACAAGATTTCATTCCCAGTAGAAGAACCTGAAGCGAATGTGTTATGGGGTCATGTGGAACTCTACACAGAGTTGCGTTGTGACAAATGCTGATTGAGGAGCTGTCACCCTGGCCTTGAAAAATCTGATGGAGGGTTCAGATAACAAAACGGGGCTGTAAGGAGCAGCAGCAGTTACAGGAAATATATTTCTGACAGTAAACAAAAAGTAATATATTTTAAATGGGGCCTAACGTTTATCAACCCATGTAGACTCCAGCACTATAAAAAAATTTAAACAAACTATTTTCAAGAAATTTCTTGCATCAAAGATAAACATTTTTAAAAAGTGTACATCTCCAACTTGTGGATTCTATCTTAAATGATTCTGAAGTGGTTTGACTGACAACAGAAAGTGATAGCTATAAGAGAAAATCACAATTCAGGACCATGTGCAAGGATGTCATTTTTCTTTTTTTGGTTTTCAGCATTCTCTTACAACTAACATCTAGTAGTTCTGTCATCAGAAAAATACAATTATACATTACAATGGCTCAGGAAGGATTTCTTTAATCTTTATCAGCATAAGACAAGTAAATAAAGACATATCCTGAAAATGAAAAAGACATAATCTGATCTTACCACCCCTTCATTTACTTGTTGACTACATACACCTAAGTGCCAGGAAGTTTGCTAAAACAGTAAGAATAAAACAGGATCCCCAAAAGGTGATTCCTGAATTCACAGAGCACCCATGCCAGCAAGGAAGTAAGACAGCAACAAGATAGTTATATGTATGTGTGTATGTATGTATGTATGAATGAATGAATGAATGTGAAACTTCACCCACTAAGAACAGAAAGAGTAGAATGAATCAGAGTAGACACCCAAAGACAAAAACCAGGTAGGAAAACAGTGCAACAGATAAGGAAAGATGATGGTAGCCCCAGATCACTTTGCCAGGAAATGGAAGGGACTAGAGACAGTGGAAGCCGAGAAGTGGTTGGACCGTGATTATATGTGATGCATTTCCCCTGAAAATTATGAAGAACTGAGAGGGATGACAAACAAGGGACAATCCAGGAAGATGTCTTGATTTTGGGTGCCATGCTTTCATGTGGCAGCACTATCCACAGAAAAGTGGGAAGTCAAACAGAATATCTTTGAGGGACAGGCTGACTCAGAGGTCCATTTGAAAAATCTTGGGACTAAGGTACGAAGAGATGTGTGTAGCCATCTAGATCTAGAAAAGGTTGGTTTCTGGGAATGGTACTGTTTCAGTTACTATTCTCTTGTTGCTGGGACGAATACCTAACACTCAAAATGAAGGAAGGGAAGGTTTATTTAGCTCACAGTTACTGGAGGTTTCAATCCATACTCAGCTGGCTCCAAAACAGACTGGCACATGGCAGAGGGCAGCAGTTCATGGTGGCAGCAAAGAGCAAGAGAGCAAAATAGAGTAGCAGCAACAATGTCAACAGAGAAGAAGTCTGTCTGTTTCTCTTATATTACATTCAGGTTATCTACCCCAGGCTGGGTGTAACACTCATGCCCATAATCCCAGCAGTACTAAGACCCATAATCCCAGTGGACCATAAATTAATCTCAGATTCTAGAAGTCCCCACCCCATGACTGCATAAGGCTTTGTGGGGACAACTAGACACAAACTATAATAGGTACACACAGTGAGGCTCCACCCTCTCATCCCTCACCCCCATCCCTATCACCAAGAGATCAAACTTCTAGAGTAATTGAGTCATAGATGACCAAAAAACAACACACAAAAGATGCATCTTCTGCCTTCGTGTAAGAAAATCAATACTGCTCATTTGTTTTCCGGGATTTCCCTTCATTGACACTTTTGGACTCTGTTTATCTGCTGTAGGACAATTCAGGAAATAAGGACATAGTGCTTACTATTTTGTTCCTGATAACACAACAAATCAAGGTCATAAGGTGGGTGTTCACCATATTTTCTTTATATACAGAATTTTTCCTTAAACACAAAAGCACCGCTTGCTCATCCAGCTCCATTCTATCTTGGAAACTAGAGCTGAGTATTTGGCAAGGTCTGGAATAAAGACTTTTTTGCATGAGGCTTTTTGCAAGACTTCTGGGAACAGGTATTCAATGAAGCGGTGAATGAAAATGGGATTAGGAATTGGGAACCCTCAGAAGAAGCCCTGGGCAGAACTTGAAGAACTGTACAATTTCATAATTCGTAAGTTGATTCAACAAAGGAACTCTCTGGGAGTTGCACACACAATTAGGCTCCATGCTGACCCCCCACCCCTCTCCCTCTCTATCACTCAGAGATGGAAAGAGCAAGCAGAGATGCAAAAGGGAAGTACAGAAGGAGTGGTACTCCTGATGCCAAGACAAGACATCAGCAAGGACAGCCTGATCAATATTGGTGACTGGTGCAGAAGCTTTTAAGTATGATGAGGCTGGAATATACTTGTTGGATTTAATGACACCAGAAGCTCTTTGCATATAGCAAAAGCACAGAGCAGATACAAGGGAGGGACTGTAACGGCTGCCCTTAAGAAACTGTGAAAGCAAAACAGACCTATGTGCAGCACAACCACCATCTAAACGGAACACAAATACTTAGCTCTGGGCTCCAAGACAGAATGGAGCTGGATGAGCAAGCGGTGCTTTTGTGTCTAAAGAAAAATTCTGTATATAAAGAAAATATGGTGAACACCCACCTTATGATCTTGATTTGTTGTGATATCAGGAATGAAATAATAAGCACTATGTCCTTATTGTCTGAATTGTCCCACAGCAGATAAACAGAGTCCAAAAGTGTCAATGAAGGAAAATCCCTGAGAACAAATGAACAACATTGATTTTCTTACACTAAGACAGAAGATGCATCTTTTGGGGGTTGGGAGAGGGCCTTGTTCACCAATAAGAGTGACAACAGTGGTAAGGCCTAGGTTGGTTTCTAGAGTGGTACACACAGAGAGGCTTCATCCTGACTCCTACATTCCCTTCCCTATCACCAAGAGATCAAATCTCCATGGTAGCTGAGTCACAGATAACCAGAAAACAAAGCCAAATAGACATTAAAAAAAATGCCCTTCATCATGAGTGGTGGCAAAGAGCAGAAAGTGAGCTTGTCCAATTGGCTTTCACTACCAAAAAATGCATATATCACAAAATAATTCATTGATTTTAACATAAAAGTTGAGAACCCCAAAACAGGGATAGGTCAAAATGAAATATACAAATATTGGACAGGAAACCTTTCCCAACCCTCGTTTTATACATGCATATCCTTTAAATATGAGAAGCTGTCAAGATGTGCTCATAAGCAAATGGCGTGAAGAAATACAGTGAAGGCAGAGCTTCAGTCTCTGAGACAATGGATTTCTAACTCTGAAACTACCGTTGTCCCATACCACCTCATTTGTGCTTTAAAAACAAGAGAATTGGGCTGAATTTTCTAGTTAAACATGAGTGTATTAAATACCACCTGGAAACTTGAAGATATTTCTAATAAACTTTGAAGCCATTGCTCACAAAGCAATCTGCTTCCGGTAACTCAATGTTTGGGCACTTTCATACAACAGTTCTGGTTATGGGGAGGATGGAGTCCTGTAAGTGCAACTTGAGGAATCAAATTGCAGCAACTAGGAGGGAAAGGAGAGCCTACCGCCTAGATTTTGACAGGTATGTGGCATAAAATCTGTCCATGCTGAGTCTTCCCCTTCCATCTGATGTCCTTCATAAAAGGATACAACAGGTTGAGTTCCAAGTGCATAAATCTGAAAATGAGAAACCAACAGCGCTTTCTACATATGGATCTGTGTGCATATATGTCCTAATATTTGTCTCTTGAACACATGCCACATTTCCCCATCAGCAGGCATCTCCTTCATCTGAAATGCTGTTCTTCCCGCCTCCACTGCAAAACTCTGTCCACAGCCAGAGGTCTCCTGTAGAAATTCCATGCATTCATCACAAACCAGTACAAGCCACGCCTCTAGTTCAGGCCACCAGATCAGCCATCTGTCCCCTGCATCTTCAAGGCTCTTCCTTTCCATCTCTTTTGTGATATTTGGCCTGGTGGCCAATAGGTAACTCTCCTTGCTCTGTCCCACCTACTACTCCTGCTCCCTTAGCAGCTACCTGAGGGTAAGAAACACCATGACCCTGTGACTCAGCTGCAAGAGGAGCCACACACAATGCTTTATCCATAAGAGGGTCACTTGCAGTATTTGCATTTCATTTTTCATTCTTGTGTGAACTTCCTCTCTCATTTAGTGGAACAGGAAGTACAAACTGCAGAAAATAAAACAAAAGTCATATAAAGTAAACCATAATAAAGTAATGGGATTTAAAGTTTGATATTATGTTACTTTGGTTCCAGGAAGTAGAGAGAAAAATAGCAAACCTGTAATAATTGACTCATTTATTCAACAAATGTGTAGTGAGCTCTTATGAAATACACACACTCATGCACACACACCACACACACACACACACACCACACACACACACACACACACACACACAATCAATTCAAAGACATCAGCACCACAACTGTGTATCTCCTCATAAGCACAGTCCCCTTGTTATTAAGTGTCTGATCTCAGTAGAGCCTCTCCAAGCATCCAGCAATCCCCTGTAACTCCTCCCAGGCCTACTTCCCCAGGGCAGCTTTGAGGACCCTTAACACCCCCCATCCTAAACTCCCCCACCCTACCCCCAGCCCCCACCCTACTCCACCCCATCTCAATCTTTGTTCAATTCTCCCCTGAAAGATTCTGCTCTTCGTGGAGAAAACATAGGCTATCAGGCATAGACCTCTTCAACTGCCACACCAAACTAGAGTTTTAAATGGTCCTTTCCTTCCTTCACCAAGGGACCCACGTTCCTTCCCTCCTTAAGCCTCTTCCAGGGTCTCCCTCTAGTTAATGGGCTGCTATCATTAAATCTATGTGAACACCTAATTACCACATCCCACAACCACTTCACTCTTTCCATCTCCATCTCAGCCATCCACTATTCCTCCTCTAACACTTTCACCTGCTTCCTTTTTGAAAGAGTATTTGCAATTGGAAATAGTCACTCCAAGCCAATGTTCTAATCTCCCTAGAGGTTTCTCAGTTTCTTAACACATGCTCTAATACCTCGCTGCATCCCAAGGCATCCATCACTACCACCACTCACCAATGGAAATCACTTTCATTATGCTAGGTTGCAAATTCCAACTCCCTATATCAACCACTTAAATTCACTAGAACCAATTCAAAGCTTATCTTGACCAAATTCAGATATACTCTTCTTAAGCAACCTATTACTTTTTATTAAATTTCACACTGCAAACCATATTGACTCTCTTTCCCCCCTTTCCCTCTCATTCTCCCTCCCTCCCTTCCTCCCTTTTCTACTCTTCTCTCCCTCTCTCTGTCTCTTCCCCCTCTCTTCATTTCTGGGTCTACTGGGGATTAAACCCCAGGCCTTACCTGCACACTGAGCTATAGCCCCAGTCCTTATTTTGAGACACATTCTCACTAAATCACAATTGCAGGCTGGACTCAAACCTTCAATCTTTCTGCCTCACCCTCTTGGGCAGCTGATCACAGGTATGCAGCACCACACCCAAGTCAGAATATATCTGTTCATAGCTCTGCAGTATGCTATGACATGGCAGCAGCATCATTTATTTAGTGTTTAGTCAGGTTAGCCTTCCAAGTGGAAATCTGATATGCATGTCCCTGTTATGCTTCAAACCCTTCAATGGTAGCCTGTAGCCTATTGATTACGAACTCCAGTACTCACTGGAGGAAAAGCATATTCGTAGACTGGCACCATGTCATCCGCACAGCCTGTTTCTCTCTCTGTGGTCAACTACATCATCTTGACTCCTATGGTTCCTTTTCAAGTCTCTGATCTTCTTCACCTCACGCCTTGCTATCACTATGCACACCCTGCCTCACACTTGACTCTGATTCGTTCCTTTGTCTTTCCTCTTAGTTAGGCTGACAGCCTCCCCCATACACGTGTCATCAACTCAAGACTCAAAGCAGCCCCTCAAATTTGGCTCCAAAGATGAGAACAATGTTTTTCTGCGTGTGTCTCACTTATTGAGTGTGAAGGATGTGCCCATATGTTTACCTTAATTTTTCAGAACTGAAGTTATACATTGCAATTTGGGTATCTGAGTATTATTTGATTGATGCACCACACCTGTTAACTGTAAACGTTACAAGGAACTGCATCCCTTTTTGCTTCCTTTTTTGTTGTTGTTGTTATTCTCACTACTGGATACAAAGTAGGGAACACTACAAGTATTAGATACACCTTTTCCGTCTAGTCAAGAACTGGCCTTGTGAGCTCATTAGCAGAGTTATTGCCATCTCTGGAGAGGGGAAAGTGGAGTCCAAGCACTTTGAACCGCATTTCACCAAAACTAGAAGGTGACACGTGGGTATGTTTCACTGTCCCATTATAATTCTCCTGAGGGCTTCTAGCCTCTCACGAAAGAAGGCACCCATGGCTACACGCCAAGCTGTGTTCAGGGCTACACACCAGGCAACCGGGAGCAACAGAAAGCAATTGCCATTTAAAGGACTGATGCGAAAGGCTGACTTTGAAACATGACTCCCTCAGTTGTTCTTGGTTTAATAAATTCGATCACTCAGATGAGTGTGTGCAGTGAATTTTACTATCAAATTACTCTGTAGTATTTGGGAAACTTTAATGACACTATGTTATTCAGTTACTTCTAAAACTACAAATACATCCCTTATTCTTTCCTTTCAAGTAGAATGTTCATAAGAAATTGAATTTTCATATACTATCTGGGACCTAAGACAGACATACAATCAAAAGTTAAGTCACTCTACCCCTTACCATAGCCAGAGCTCCAAACATTACCAGACTTATAGGATAGGGCCAAAAAAGCAAAAGGCCATGTATTTGCTTTGGGTTTGCAGGATAGTAAAAAGCAGCTTTGATTATTTTTCGCAGCAGATCTCTTTCAACTCGCAATTTTGTTTCTATGAGACACATGATAAGTCAGAAGATTCCGAAGAAGAAGAAAAAAGAAGTTCATCCCAGTGTTCATTCTGAGCAGCATCATGTCAAGAGAATTCTTCTGGAGGCAAAACAGGTGAGGCTCCCCCCTTTCTATTCACAAGGGAAACAAACCCTTGCTTTGCATTTTCACTAAGCACACAACAAGTGTGCAGAGCCACCTTTCCCACTGTGTAACCGTCAGTTATGCGGGTGATGGAGTCTAGTGCTGAGAAGGGAAGAGTGATCTGGAACCAGGGGTTTGGACAGGGACAAAAGCACAGGGTCTTGGGAATGGTACTGTGGACAACTTGTGCAGAACAAAGTGAAAGCGATGTAACATTTAGAAGATTTAACCTTGGATTCATGTACACAAACATACATGTGCACATGCGTGGGTGCACGCACGCATGCACACACACACACACACCTTCCCTAGAAACCAGTTCTTTAGTAAAGCGAGAGCTACAATTTTTATTCAAGTTCAGGATATCCATAAACTGGACCATAAAACAAAAATGGTAATGGTGAGCTCCCCAGAGAGGTTAAAAAAATAAATGGATAAATAAACTACAGGATAATGAAAAGCAATAAAGCACATTTTATACCGCATATCCTCTGAAGAGAATTACCTACCGGCAAGAAGAAAGAGAGACAATTGGTTATGAATATCTGACAAGCCTAAATACTCATTTGTCCATCCTAACCCCCTTTTTTTCTCACAAGAAAATTTCCTGTGTCATTATTTTCATTCCAGTCTACATAAAAGTTTTCCTAAAAACAATCTTATGTCTACAGTTATATCACCGCCTGATCTTATCTAACAACAGCCTTATTTAGAACATACTTCATCCTTGCTTCCACCTCTTGAGATTCCACTTTTCCTATAAAATCTGCAGCTTTATCTGGAAGAAAGGTGGTAATTATTTCCCAAACCCTGATCTCTTTAAGCACAAATTTACCCGGGCAGTGTTTCCTCACCCTCACACTCCTCACATTCAACGTCAATACGTGAGACACTTCTTCACTGTTTATAATTCTCCCTATGGGCACAAGCTCTTTAGACATTTATCTTCACCAATGTTGAGAGCCTTGAATTCTGTATCTGAGGAGAACAGATATTTTCTGAGTGATAATCCAAAAACTGTCTTATCACCCTTTTGTCTACAACCATAAGAATAATTTTATCATCACTTCTTCCAACTCCCCAAAGAACTCTCTTACATCCAGCAAATAAATCTGCTTGTCATTTGTGGCAGCTGACAGCTAATTATTTTCTAAAACTCACAACCCTCTTTTCATGGTATAGAGTTTCCAGCTGTTTCCCACCCACTTGTACTTTGGTGGAGCCACTGAACGAGCTCTGTCTCATTCCATGTGAGCAGAAAGATGTCTCACTTAGGTCCAAAGCAGTTGAGAAGAAGGTGTGGCTTCTCCACCTTCTACTTCCACCTCTACCCTAGCTGGGCAAAAGCAGATGGCAGGGTCTCCACCTAGCTCTGTTCCTCCTCTACTCCCAATCAAAACAACCAAGCAAGTGAACAAGAAATACACTTGTTAGATTTTCCCCATCACATACTACAGATCTATTCATTATAGCTGTTAGGCTTCTCTGAGCCTCCATGTCTCCTTTAATTGCTTCTATTTCTACCTTGGAAGGCCATCTCAATAGTTCTATGCTTTTTAAATCATTCTGTGTTCTGCAAATGTCTAACCGAGTCCATCTCTCTAATAAAACATCACTTGAAAAATCTCTCAATAATTGCACACTGTTTATGTTACATTACACTCACTTGCATTTGGTTACATCACTCAATCTCTCCATCAATCGATATGTATTCAGCACTCTTACATCAGTCAGATGCCGTTATTATGCCAACCTGATTATAGGATCCTGGAGGAGAGTTTTTCAGTTTGCTTGTTTTCCATGGCAAACCATCCTCCTCTGTTGAATGCCAGAGTTTATATGAAATGGCCAGCATGGTTTGCTAAATTCATTTACAATGTCCTAGCAGATAGCAGAGGTTACTAGATCTCCTGTGAAGAAGTTATTCTCTTGAACACAGGGATATTGCCTATGTGGCTGAGAGGACATGGATATGTATGCTGTGCGGGAACAAGGGTTCAAACCCCATCTACCAGTTGGGATTATGAAAGCGCTTTACATGTTCCTTAAATTTCCCTGAGCTCCTGTTTCCTCATCTATGAAATGAGATGATAATGCTTCTAAACTTGGAGGACTGTTGCCCACCAGCTCAATAAAGAGGCAAGTGGAAGCCCCCTTCATCTATCTGTGCAGTCTTTATGTGATTTCAAGAAACGGAGAAGGGCTTCCTATCTCCCCAAAATGCAGTTTCCACCTGCGTCCTTACTTCAAAATTCCTTTCTTCAGAAGATATTGTGAATATTCTCCCTCTGTTTACAGGTGTAGATTCTCAGAGAAGTTTAGCATCTTAGTAAAAAATCACACAGCACATGCACATGTGGTGACTACAGGATTGAAGCTAGTCTGTCTGGTACCAGATGGTAAGCTCTTCATACCCATCATGTGAATAAAGCCCAAGTCCTTCTGGAAACAGCAAATACAGAGATTCTTTCCAAATGTTTACAGCAGGGCACCTGATCCTGAGTCAATTTTTTTTTAAGAATTAGTCAAATTAAGTCAAGAGGGTGTTGGGGGGAAAAGGCTGCATATACGTCTCTGCATCTGTACAGTGAAGCTTGCATTTTACGTTGCCTTCCTTTATCTCACTATTTTTGGTATGAGTAATTTTGAAAAGCAACCTTGCCCTACCACCAACAATCAAATATGATCATTGTGAGTCACACGGAGAGTGAAAACAGATGCTCTATCTGGTTTTATTAAATGTTGCTCACGAAAGAGTATCGAGTTCTACCTATCAGTTTTTCTCATTCTTTTCTAACTAAAGACTTAAAAGCCTACATAAAATAGTAACTGGGAGCTTGAAAAACATGTAAAATACCATATAATCAAGATTGTTTAAATGTATAAAACTGTCAAGCAGATTATCCTTTATGCAATTCAAATGAGCCTTTGGGAGACAGAATTAACTGAGGGCAAACAAGAGCTTAACTTTAAAAGACAAAGAGTTGGCTTATATCACATTGACACTTCCTGATAAGATACACATTATACCAGGTTACACTCGCAATAATAATTTTTGATTGGCATATCATTTGCCACTAACTACTGCTTGGCTTCCACCGAGCACATGAAACATACTATAAACTGTTATGAAGAATGTCTTTGTATTGTTCAATATTTACAGGGTATGTTATTTTATAAATGCTCCAGTTGGCAGAGGTAAAAAAGAAAAAGCATTCAACATTTCACATCAAAATGATCCCCTTTGCCTTACAAAAGAAGTACTTTCTAAAGACAGGTGACAATTCTGTACAGAAATTTTCACACCAAGGCTAAGTAAATGTTCGGCGGCAGAAACAGAATTGCTTTGTTCAGCTGCACAAACAGATTTCTACATCGCCTCTATTTGCGTATTCCTGAATATCCTCTTTCAGCTCTTACTTTTATGGGAAGCAAAATCAATTTTCCTTTGGACAAAAAGTGAGATCTGGTCTAATGATTTTAATCTTTTAAATAAACATGAACTGAACTTGGAGCGCAAGCTTTCCCTTAAGAAAAGATCTTTGTTGTTGAGAAAGATCTCTTTCAACCTATGAGCAGCTTATGCCAATGGCACAGTCTAACCTGGAAAAAAAAAAATTGGAAAATACGTAGCTGTACCCATGCTCTTTGAAAAGAAACAGCCAATGTTTAAAAGAACACACACATAAGAAAAAATTGCAACCAAATTATCTTGCCCCAAATGTAGATGGATGTTAAGTTTAATTTTTTGAAGCTAATTAGGTTTTTCCAATTCAATTTTAAACAAATAGAAAATGGGAAACAGAGAACTATAACATAAAACTTTTATGGCTATTTTACAAAAAAAAAAAGTACACTCATGTTTATGAAATAAAATCTCTCTCAGCCTCAAAAGGGGAATTACTCTGAAAATCAGCAATACTTCAGCATCCTCACCAACACCAGACCTGTGCAGCCCCTTCCAGGCCATTTCAGCCCTGCTAATAGTTATTGTTTGTACAACTGTAACTAAGTACATTACCAACCAGTTGTTCAATCTATATAAATTTAAGAAACACACATTGCCAAGGAGTGACTCATATATCAGTCTATTATATGCTACAGGGCTGACTGTATTAAACAAATCACTCTGCCTACAGCTGAAGAATAGAAGCTATATACAGAGCAGAGGTTATTGTCTAATTTAAATCTTGGCACACTTCCCAGTGCTGTACAAGATTCCAATTTGTGGAAATGTTGCTCTTTGCTACTGCCAGAAAGGCTGCAGAAAATGGTATTGGGAGCCTTCCAGAAAGATGTCTGCAAAATGCCAATCAACAAGTCACTAAAGATTAACAGTATGACTGTACCAAATTAATTTAAATTATGGAAACATATGGCTAGAATGTTTGCACTTAAGACAACACCTACTTCACAAAAAGCTAGGTTTGCTCCACAGTATAAAATAACACCCCAGTGTTCAGATGACTTCAAAATGTGAACATCCCCTAATAAATTGGGAATTTTGGATTCTTGTAGAGCCAATCTTTCTTTAATGTTTGAGGGTCTTAGATTTAATATATTCAAAACATATGGGAAAATACTCTTTGTAACAACAAGGCATTTTCTCCCACAAAGATAGAAAGAAAATATCAACATTATTCAGTAAGTGAAAACAATTTGCTCTCTAAAGTGAAGAAAATTCTGGCTTTATTGAAATTCACTGAAGAACCCAGAGGATGATGGGATCTACCACACATTATTCTCATTCTAAAATATGATATCGGGCTAAGAATTTAATATACGGCCAAGAGAAATTCACCAATTGTATGACCAAATCATGAGAATCAAAAGGCAACACAATTTATTCCCCACGAGCTGCTCTCAATACATATTACAGTCATGCTGCTTCCCTGGCATTTTCATGGGAATCTTTAATATATACAATCATGTCATCAACGAAAGGGGGCGGGGGAAATCAATGGCACTTCAAGCCGTAGTTACACATTAGTGTATGCTGTATTTCAACTGAATAGGAAGGAACTGTTTTATGTTTCTCTCCACTGCTTTTCTATTATTGCCTAGCTAATGGAAATACATCAAACAAATGTTCTACAAGAGCAATAAATATTAAAGTTGACCTATCCATCTGGGAGAAATGAGAACAATACTGCTCACTTTTAGCCCAAATATGACACTGATAAATGAAGCGATGAGATTCCATCACACTTCCAAAAACCTGGGCGAGGAGCCCCTGCATGATCCTGGTACCAGTCATTTTCCTCATTCATCTTCATTACGCAGTCGCTTGACCTGCCTCCCAACATCGCTGTCAAATCAGAACCTTTGGGGGCCTTGCGGTACTTTCTAATGATGGAGCCTAAATGTGCTCTTCATGTTTGAAAAGAACAGCAAACCAGAAGAAGGCCTGGATGCACTGGAAGGAGGGTGCACACAATCCCACGGGGAGCAAAGCCATGTTAAGCACTACCTATGATCAAAATGCAACTACCGTGTAAAACTGGTCCATGCAGCCTTCCTCCTGTCACTGCATTGCCATGGTGGTAGGAAAAGCCTCCAAGTGCTGGAACCAACACCCCCTGAGCCATCAAAAGACAATTACGTATTCAAATGAAGGATGTAGGGTGGGCCTTATCACAGATGTAAAAATGCTTTCCATTTCCTTCCTCAATCACAGTTTCAAGTGAGCTGGAACAAGAAAGGAGGACATTCTTACCCTAACACAATGAGTGAGTTTCATCACATTAGCAGTTTTACATTACAGTCCCATTATTTTCTATTTCAACAGCATAATAAGAGAGGTGCTGATTTGATTACTCTGTAATAGTGAAAATGAATACCAATGCAATATAAAATTGCTATTATAACACAAAGCTACTAATATGATTCACAAGACCCCCTAGAAATTGGGTTTTATAACTATGATCACAGGGGAAAAATTAGAAAGCCAGTATGCAACAGAAGGGAGTTAGGTGCTCAGTACCAGAGTCTTAGGTATGTAGACAGCTGTTCAAATGAAGCCAGGAAGCAGTTACTTGGAAAGGACCTGTAAAACCCAGTCCTTGAGAACTGCAGGGCAGATATTCATTGACTTTTCTTTATGGCATGTGTTCCAAGAACCCATAATATTAACTAAAGCAGTGTCGAAGTATAGTGTAAATACAAGATGTCCAGATTCCAAAGCAAAACCAGAAAAGAACTGGTATCTGAGAAAGTCCAAAAAGAATCTATCATCCCTAGAATCTGGTTTTCAGAATGAGACTGATTGTGAAACTCCATGACAAAGAAGGTAAGAAGTCAAATGCCTGAGGATTTATTACAAAAGACCTCTGGATCCCTCCCTACAACTAACAAGGATGCTCTTCCTCACCATCGCCTCTAAACCAATCTCCTCCTTAGTGAAATGGAAGGATCTGTGACTCACAACCCAGGATATTCTCTACTGGCAGGAAAAGGCATGCCTGGAGTACATGCTTCTACTGAGCCAAAACATGCTTTCCTTAGGGCTTGAAATGCACACGTGCCCAGAAAGGTAGCCGGTAAACGCTGAAGCTGCCGAACAGTCTACTGCCACCTCAGTACACAGCCTCTGGGAGTGTCCAGTGTGAAGTAAGTGGGAAAGCCACCAAAAGCACAAGCTGTTGGCCTGCACACAAGAAGCACAGGCAACAAGGTGACAACTACACTTTTTTTTTCTGACCTAATGTAGCAAGCTGTATGTTTGCCTTGGCCAAAAGTTTTCAGTCTCTGCAGAGACAGGGTGTTCTGTACTGGAAACAGGATGCTAATCATGGTTTTCTTCTCCAAATAATAACAATAATAATAAAAGATTACACCAGATTTAGCAGATTAAAAAGAAAAACACTGATGTTTACTTAGCAAAGAAGTCAGATCCCATCAGACTCTACCCTGTTTCCATTTGCATATTCCCTTTGTGTGCATACACATTTCTGTTACTGGAGGGGGTGGCACAAACAAAACCCAAGGAGGGTGGGGTCAACAGGTATCTCCTGCAACACGTCATCTCCTCAGCACAGGTTGAACTTCTGGCACAGACTTGGAATCAACAAATACTCTCTTAACCAATGAATACTGATAACATTTCATCATATGCACCAATAACATAACAACAACATTTCACACAGATATTTTCAGGAACATTAAAAAGCTGCCATGGTTCACAAGCAGAGTAACATGGAGGTATTTCCAAGAGCGATGAAAGTAGGAAACTGCAATCCTACCAGATAGAAAGGCCAATCTCCCAACCCCCAACTATTGTCACTGCATTTTTGTTTTCTCTTTGTTTTTTACAATAATGCATATGCCAGGCCACCTTCGTTGTAACAATAGCAATAGTGAGTATCTATTGACACCCTCTACATGCTAGGTATTATGCTAATCATTTTCTTTTCATCCATTCTTTTATTCTACAGAACACTATGAAACAGACGTTATCATATTTCATAAAATCTAAGCCAACACTGATTGTAAGATATAACCCAAGTACAGACATCCCAAGGTGAAATGGTGTGCCTTACAATATGATTTTATTCTTATGACCATCCCCCATTACAGCTAACGAACCGATGCTTACAGATCAGATGTTAAATGACTTGACCAAAATCACAAACAAGGAAGCATGGCTCAAACCTTAGTTCTTCAAGAGTTTGATTTAGTCCTTATCTCTGCTGGAGAGTTCCATATAAGTAGCAATAGTTAACCTGACACAGCTCAAAGCACTGGACATATTTACTGGACATATTTACTAATTCCACACAACAGCCCATGAGACAGGTAAGGCTACTGCTCCCATTCTATGGGGGAACAAACTGAGAATCTTAGCCAAGGTCTTGGATGGGCTCCTGTGTCTACTTTTTGAGCTGCTGGATTGTCTTTCTAAAAATCATGGGTTTACTTATAAATTACATGCATGATTATCACCATCCTGATATTATGCACACAAAATTGTAACAAAGTAGGATGAGAAAAATAGAATTGTTAATATTCTCTCCTCCAGTCCTAATGACTTGAGCTAAATAGAGCATATCAGGAAACTACGTCCCTGAATTTAAATAGATTCCTTCAGTTGCATCCATTTACCTATAAAGGCCTCAAGTTTATCTTTCTTTATAGCTGAGTAATATTTCATTGTATGAAAACGTCACATCATTTCTAATCATTTCTCAGGTGATGGACATTTGGGTTGTTTCACAAGTAAAATAAACCAGACCCACATGTGTAAACATCATATTGTCACCCTAGTGTAAGAACCTGAAAGAATAAATAAAACCTAAA
>NDGM011065944.1:0-11059 GCA_002564305.1 Octomys mimax
ATATTTTCTTCTCAGTCCCCTGGTTACAGTGAATCCATGAATTCCAAGCTAAAGAAGTTGGTATACCCAATTTAGGTACAACATCCGCAGAAGAAACTTGCATATGAAACTCATGCTTTCAGCACCTACCTGTTTTCAGCCTCGTATAAGCCAGTTTCCACTGGTAAGCTCCTGTTGAGTTCTATGGCTTAGCCAGATAACATCCAGATGGTAAAAAGTGCTATGGCTCATGGCTGTCTTCTATAAGTTAGACATTCCATTTTTATGGAAACTCAGAAGTAAGGCAGAAACTGCCTGTCAAGAGTAACACATTTCAAACTTGCAAACTTTTGGGACATCTGTTATAAATTTCCTACCATAATTTGCAAGAGTCATTATTCAGCACCACAATCTGGCACAGATATTTCAAGAACATTGCATCTGTGGTCTAGTCATGCCAGCCACAGCCAAAAGTCTTCTTTTGTCTAGAACCCACCCATTCAAAACCATCAGCCTTTGGGCTGGCCATTCAGTAAAGAGGCTGCAATAGTACACCCAAATATGTTATTTGTTGTCTTGAAAATACAAAGGACCTCATAAATGTGCCTCCTACTTGAGTTTGCAAAGCAAATGTTTTCTGGAAGTTTTATCTAAAATATTTTGGGTAAACTGTATCACATTCTCTCAGTCTACGTTTCTACCTATCACTGTTCTGGAACTAACTATAGCACATGCTTGCTTGCTTCAGCTGCTTTACACAGATTTCTCCTGTTTTCCATGGGTGCTTCTGGTGATTTAGCATGGGACACCTGCAGAAATCCACTCTGAATGCACCCATGTGCAATCTAGAAGTACAGGAATGCTAGAGACCCACAGGAGGTGTGTAACTAATTGGGGCTTGGCAGCTCAGGATGAAGGCTCAATCAGAAAGTTTGAGGTATGTTTTATAGTTTCACAAAAATCCCAACTACGCTATACAGTGCCTCCTGTTCTCAGGGGGCTTTAATGGAATGGCTTGAAATCTGTGGAAATCTACACAGTTTCTATGCATCTGTAATTTCGACTCACAAGCTGTGGTCATGGCAGATGGAGCTAAAGAATTCACTCTTGCCATTTCCTAGGTGAATAGTTCTGAGACACACTTGCTGAAATCGGAAACTGACCACAAAGCTGACTCCTCTCCCCTTTGTTCCTGTCAGGCACACAGTGCTGCTTCTTGGGTCTGCTTTCAACAACGTGCACCACTTCTGTCTGTCAGACTCTGCTTTCCAGATTTGAAACATGATATCAAAAAATGGGTTCTCTGATCCCAGCTTGGATTTCTGAGCCAGGACTTCACTTAAGAAGCAGATGTAATGCGTTCCCTGCTTTCCGGGGTGTGTCTTACAAAAGCATCTGGAAAGTCCTGTTGTCCATTTCAGCATGTCCTCTGACCGTGAGATTCTCACGAAGCTGATCAGGATGCTGCCTTGGAGAACATGATTAAATTTCCTGTGGACTAAATTACTGGTTTGGAGGTTCAGTTGTGACAGACTAACAGAACCCTGCTGTACGATGATAGATGTCTGCAGATAGCCTTGCCCAAGTGAAAGAAAGTATCTTCTGGGATTTTGCAATAATTAGAAGCGAAGTGGGAAATAATCCACATTAATAAGCACACACCAGGTAGCTGGAGCAGTGGTGATTCGCTGAAGGACAGAGTTCCCATCTGTGGCAGCGTGACCAGACTTCACCACCCAGTCAGGTTTATGCTAATCGAATGTCATTTCCAAGAGTCTCCCGTCTGCACAGGCCAATAAAGGAAAATATTAATGTTGGGAATTGCAATGCTCCATTCAGCCTTTTGTTGCTCTTCCTCAGTTGTGTGATCTGTTTGGCTTATGTTGAAGAGAGAGAGGAGCACAAGACAACTTTCTGAGCTAGCTCTATCAGAGTAGCCCTTCTTCCATTCAGGGATACAGTTCACAAGTTTGTCTGATTAGCTACTGTTTCTGAGAGTGTGGATTTATAAAAGAGGAGCCTGGGGTTCGATAGGCTTCCAAACAAAGTAGAATTTGACCTGTCTCCACTTCATACCCAAAAGAGAAATGTTTGCTTCCTGTTACCGGTTCACACCTGCTTCAGCCTCTCTGTTCTTCACGAGGCAAGACAGATGGTCCCACACAGGACTCCAGCCTTTCCCGGGCTGTGACATGTGACACACTCTTGGGTACTGAGAACTCAGACAGACCCAAGAGGACGCCACTACCTGAGCACGTTTGGTGGGCTTGTGGAGAAGATGTCCAGTCTTGCCTTTTGTCCTGTCTTCTTACGAAGTGCAAATGCAGAGCCCAAGAAGCCTAGCCTGACAGTCTGCCTTCTTCCCAACTACTTACCGCATTCATGAAAAGTCTGAGGAAGAGTCGCTGCTGATATCTGTCATTTCTCCTAATTTGGTTAGTTTTTCTCATAATCATCGCAGTTCACGTGCACAGCTCAGTGGAAGGACCACGCAGATGGTGTTAGCATCTCGGCAGAGTAGGGGCCGCAGAGTCCAGTCATACTTGACTAGCATAGGGTCTCCTGCCGCCTATTTCCCAGTTAGCCTGCCATGGCAATACAAGTTACATAAAAAATATAATCCCTACAATTTACTGTATATTTAGAGTCTGCCAAAAATGTACAAATCCTTCCAGAAAATAAAAAAAAAGCAATAGATGTTTTCTTCAACAGATGGTGCTACCTTTATATGGGGGACCCTAGAGGGTGTCTTATGTTACAGAGAACCTGCTTCATTGGTAGGCCCGAGAGAAGAAAACAGAAATGCTTGTGCAGCCCTTTCAGTGGCTGCCGTTACCTGAGCCGCAGCTCCCCTTACTAAGACGTGCCTAGAGGCTTGGCCATCACTTTGGGAAATTCTTATAATTGTAGGGCCCAAGGTAACATGTATTAATTTCATGATATTTCAATAAATTTAGTACAAAAATATTTACATAAGCTTTTTCTTCCCTTGATGGGTGTACATTTTTTGGCCACCTCTGTATATACTGCAAGAGCATTCCTCAGGGTTGTGGTAAAGGATCAGCTTCTGGATTACTGTTGATGCCTACATCAACATAAATCAATTTATTTTTGTATAAAGCATTTTGTTTATTTATCTTTGTGGAAACAGATTATTTTATTTTTATTTATTTATCTTTTAGGGAAGGGTCTACAGGGTGTTCAGGATCTCCCTACTTGATCGGACTTTTGCAGTGATTTGTCTGTTTACAGCCTCCCAAGAGCTGGGATGACAGGCATCACCACACCCAGTCTCCATTGCCATCTCTGCGCCCTGGGGGCAGGACCAGCACTATAGGACTGGGGTTTGAACCCCTGCCCCTGAGCCTGCTTGCAGTTGCTTTAATCTGCTGAGCTATTTGGCTGGCCCTTGGAAACTGATTTCTTATATCTCAAATTTAGTTAATCTAGACCACTATGAAGTGCATATTTTTTGAAAAAACAGAGTAAATTAAACTTCCAAGTTTAGAAAACCCTTTCTAAATGCTTGGGACGCAAAATGTGTTGGCTTTTAGGTATTTTCACACTTTAACAGGTTTGTATGTACGTAGTGAAATGTTTGGGTGATAGGGCACAAATCTAATGACAAAATTAATTTTCATTTCATTTATGCCCTAAGCATATAGCCTAAAAATAATTTTATTTTCAAAATTAATACTATTAGTTCATTGTATTGGGGTACTGGGGATTGAACTCAAGACCTCGCACTTGCCAGGAAGATGCTTAAGCCCCTGAGCTACAGCCCCAGCCCCCCTGATTCATTTTCAATATACACAATGATCACATTCATCACAGCGAATTTGTGCCTACACAGACCATATCTTGATTCTTCTTTTCCCCCAAAGCCTCCTCCTTCACCTCCTCTTCCCTTCCTTATTTGAAAAAGGTTCCCACAAAGCTTTGTTTCCACTCCAAAAGTAACTTTACACCATAGTTTCAGCTCACCTCCGTGTTGACCGAAAGCCATCACGTGAGATCAGCCGAGGAACTTTCCATTAGTGGTATAATGCTGGGGCCCAAAATGTTTTGGACTTTGAGAATATAGGATTTCAGATGTTCAGATTAGGGATATTCTGTCTGTTCTTCCATCTGTCTCGGCAAATACCTCGGCTTACTTCAAAATTTCTGCTAAGTATATAAAAAATTTCGGTCAAGTATAACATTTTTCTTTTCATTTAGTATCACTGACACTCACTGACATCCATTGTCATGGCTTGTCTAGAAGTCCTCGCAGCGCCTCAGGTGGTCCTACGTGGGCATTTTAGAGGTGGCTGAACCACAGCATACCCTGCATAACAGGACACTTTCCAGCCCTCTTGGCACCTAAATTTGCTACAGGACCAGTTGTGACACAAAGTGTCTCACGTTTTCATTCTGCTTTCTTTCCTTGGTCTGGTAATAGAACTGGGACTGGAGATTAAGAGACTGTCTTGGTCCCTGTGACAGTATGACAGAGATAGAGATTAGTGAAATGATTGGTGTTTGGAGTGCTAGTGACTGTTAGGAACCCATTCCAGGTCTTAATTACCTGTTTTTGGTATATTTTTAAGTAAGAGGGAAAATAATTTTTTATTTAAATAAAATTTTTGAAGAAGAAAACAAAAATTCTTAAAAAAAATTAGAAGCAACACAGAATTTCACTGAACAAAATGATAGGAGTTCAACAATGGCTGCTATATTGCATATCGCTGTCTTCAAGTTTTCAGATTGCCAGATGTCAGCATGCAGATTTGGTCAAAAAGTTATAAAAAATTAAAAAGGAGAAAGGAAAAAAATTAAGCGTTGGCTGTTTCTTACAATAGACCAGCAGAAATCAGTAATCATCCAAACCATTAATATTTGCTTGATAATGCAAGACTTAATTCAGTTGCACTTTTCAAGTAACTATCTTGATAAACTTGTTAAAGGATTTTTACTCAAGACTGGTGTCTGCTTGGATTCCAGGAAATATTTGGCCAGCACAAGCTAAAGAGCTAAACTAATGTTTTTCAATAACAGCATTATGGACATTTTAGGTAGAAAAATTGTTCTCTGTATCATATTTTCTAAATTTTTGAGGGATTTTAGATCATTAGAATCTAGGATCTAAATGTCAGCAGCAATCCAAATGAAAGAAAAGCCAGTACTGCAGGAGGCCTCCGAAACTGTAGCAATCCAGTCATAAAACATTGCTTTATTGGTATCTTTCCACTTATTTGCTTCTTTTTGCTACTGGGCATCGAATTCGCGACCTCACATTTGCCAGGCAGGGCTGTGCCGCAGAGCTGTATCCCCTGCTAAGCTATTGCTTTAAACCATGAATATTGTTCCATAGATTCTGACTCCGTTTTTGGGGTTCCATTCATTTGTAATATTTACATAAGAGACTTGGCAAAGTCATGATTCAATTCATGTAAATTGGCAACTATAGGATTATATGTTAGCTTTTATTTTTTCACTTTCATCCCTGTGGCTGAGAGTGATGAGAAACTCACTGAGTACAGCGACAAAAAGTTCCCCTGAGGTTCTAATTTTACTTTGAATAAAAATACTTGGAACTGGAACCACCCATCTTCTTTTCACAGCTCCTCAGTAGGAAGCCACGGACCCACGTCACTCATCATCTGCTTTGCAGAAGTAGGCGCTGGGTCTTTCATAAAGCCTGATCACCGAAAGGCTTTCACTCCCAAGTGATCACAGGTGGCGATGAGTTATGCGTTGGGCCAGAGATTGTTACGCTTTCCAGAGTCTCAGACGACAGTACAAGTTTAATCTTACATCTCAGACCCAGTGGAACAGGAAAAGTCGTGCCAGATATGCCCCTGAGGGGTCACACCTGCCACTAAAGCCAGCGCCCACTTCTGAGTCAGTGTTTTCAGCTACCACAAAATCGACTCCTGTGCCTTTCAGAGGAAGTGGGTCCATTGAGATTCGGCCCCAAGAACCCAAAGGAGGGAGGAATTCTCCAGGTAGTTCTAGAAGCTGCACCGCCAGGGTGCCCCGCGGCTGCAGCTAGTACAGCCGAGGGTCCTGGCGGGCTCCCAGGACAGGGCCAGCCACCGTCGCCCCCTGCCGCGTTCCAGGAGGCGCCTTCCTCCGCGTTCTCACTTCCAGTGTCTGCTTCGGGCAGAGGTCTCACTTGGGCTTGCCTGAGGAGACGTCTCTGATTCTCCATCCACATGCTTTTCAAAAATGTTGGTGTCTTCTTGAGGCTGTGGGGTGTGGGGCGGTTATGACAGGAATATTTCGCCATGGATTATTACCCCTTCGTCTCTAGAATCTTCCCCAGCTGCATAACGACAGGGTCTGTTGTGTTTCATCGGTTTTATTGAGATACGTTACCTTTTGAAAAATTGTGTGCTGCTTTATGATGGACCTTGAGAAAGTTCATGCCTCATTTGTGCGTTTTAGTGCTTTATTCATAAAATACTTACATATTTCTCGAGAATATAAATCTTTCGTCATGTTTGCTCTGAATGTGTTCCCAGCTCTTGGTGTTGTATCTATTTTCCATTTTATGCGGTTAAGTCTCTTCTTTGTAAATGACACCTTTCATTGACCGTTACCGTGAGCAAGTACTTTCTAATTCCAAGCCAATTAGACATTTGTCTATATTGGATTTCGGTGATGTCAGTGTTGTTGACTTCAGCCAACTACGTAAGTACCTAAGTCATCATGGATTTATTAGTATCACACATGATAAAAATTAAAGTGATAGTTTTGTTTTTCCTTGAAGTTTCTCAATTTTCCAATAACTATTAATACATACTAACTTTAGAGACGTTTTCAGATTTTTTAAAGGCATAAATAAAAATAAGTAAAGATAACTAGGAGGTTTCGTTTCCTTTATTCTCTGTCCAATTTTGCATAATTTTAAATGTCATATATTATAATTATATCCTATTTAAGTTTTCATGAACTACAGTCAGCATATTTAAACTTTTATACTATTAAACGTGTATTTATAGTTGTTTATTGCTTATTTTATTTTTTTTTTTGGCAGAACTGGGGATTGAACACAGCCCCTTGCACTTGTCAGGGAAGCGCTTATTCCACTGAGCCATCTCCCGAACCCCTCTCTTACTATTTGATAGACTTAATTTGCTATTTTTTGCTTTATGCAATTTTTAAGCAACTTTAAACTTTCCATAGTATATATTTGTAATACATCACGACCGCAGTCCTTCTGGGCAGCTGGTGTGTGTGTCTAATACATCATTGTTCTTTTAATTTCTCTTTCTATTCCCTATCTGCATCTCTAAAGCTCCTTCCTTTTTGGAAAATATCCATCTCCCTGTTGCTTACTATCTATCTTTTATTTTGCTCAAGTTATTTATACTTTGATTTTATCATATAATCTCCTCTTAATTTGACTGAAATTTAATTATAATGAGATTGAGTTCATAAATTTATAAGAATGGACGTTAGTAGGAATGGAAGCTAGAGGTGTGGCTTAGCAGAAGAAGCACCTACCTAGTGAGCAGGAGGCCCTGAGTTCAATTCCTGGCACAGAAAGAAAAGGTAGAAATAAGGAAGTCTATTTGAATTAAAATTTGTAGTAATTCATTAAATTTGTATACGTGTAAGTTGGTATAAGCTTGAGTCTTTTAAACTCTTGTCATCAGAGGTCCCTAAATGCCAGGTAACTTACAGCTGTCCATGAGGAATCAGTTGGACAAGAGAAATAAATTCTATGGAAATAAATTTTTACCTTAGCATCTTTCAAAGTTTGTTTTAGGTATTGCAAATTACTGTAAATAAATATTTATTTTCACAGGGGGAAAAAATTGACCATGACTGGCATAAAGGAATATGATTGGCCCTTCTATTTTTATGACATATTCAAGTTATTTTTCTCAGTTCTTTTGCTAATTCCAGGATTTTTGGCAGATTCTGCTGACAGCGTCCAATGGGCTTGTGCTTTGGGATGATTTTGTCGCTTATTGTCTAGCGGCTTCTCTCCACGATAATGCTGAGGTGTAATCTAGCTTCTAGAAAAATAACCTCAAACAAGGCTAATGAGAAGACTATTATGTGTGCAACGATATTAATTGAAATCTAGCGCTTCATCTTTCATCTGTTGCATTGAAAGCGACAGTTCTGCTTAGGCAGATGCAGGGCCCGGATCGATCCGCGGTCCTGTAGTGCCGGCCTCGCCCCAGGGCGCGTTGAGCCGTGATTGAGACCGGGCGTGGTGGTGCGCGCCTGTAATCCCAGCTCTTGGGAGGCTGAAAACAGGGGCATCAGAGTCCGATCTATGCAGTGAGACCCTGCAGCCTCTGTAGACCCTGTCCTAAAATTAAAAAAAAAATTAAAAGAGAGAGAGAGTTCTAATCAAGTTTAAATATCCTATAACTCCATCAAAGTCCAGGTAAAAATCAAGAATCAATGCTAAGTTTTCATTGATTTTTGACATGCATTGTCCCTAAGTGCAGTATTCTTAGTACCCTCGTGACATGAATTAAGATATCTTTTCTCCTATTGAAGGGCCACTGTAGCTGTCCATCGAGGCCTGCTTTACGCCCAGAGACAATTCCTTAACGTGCTCTCTCGATTTATGGTCACTGTCACACGTGAACTCGGTCTCGGGGCTGCGTAGAATCCTGTTTTAATCCTGCTTTGACGTCGGAGATCTGTTTCTCCGTAACATGACTTGGGGAATGTCTATCTTTGTTTTAGATATCTGAAGCAGTTGTTTATGTATCACGTATTTTATATCATATTCCCAGGGCATTTGGTTCAGTTTTCTACATTTCCATTTTTAACATGTAAGTCAGTGTTGGCAATGTAATTTTAATAGCGAAACACACAGAAATTAAATATTTGTTGCAGAGAGTAGTTAATTCTCGAGCTCCAGTGGAAATAGGATTCCCTTGGCAGAAATGCAGGTTCGTCGCTCACCCTCCAAACATTTTGATCCCGTAATTCTGTTAGACCTACACAGTGACACCTGCAGCATTCCAGGTAAGCTTTAGAAGAGGGAAGAATTCGCCTTGAGAAGTACCGCCATAAATCTCACACTGTGCTCTCTTTCGCCTGCGACCTCCCTGTTTCGTTCCTTTGCCTCTCGTTGTAACCTTCCTTTCCTATGTTGCTTCTTTAGAATTCCCATTATACTTGATTTTATTTTTACTGCTTGCACTTTATGATATTTTGATTTTCATTACTCTGCTTTTATTTCAAATTTGACTTGTTTGTCTCCCCTTTTGAGTTGAATGTTTCATTTCTTGTTTTTATTCTGTTTAAACATTATCTCGTATTACCTTTCTGAGTATGATGCACTCCTCTTCGGGAAGATTTAACTTAGTGTTCTAATTTGTGTTTTAAAAGTCTGAAGTCTGAGGTGAATTTTCTTTAACGCAATGGCATCTAAGTTAATTTACTTGTAACTTTTAATTACTTAATTTTTATGCTTTTGTTCTATGTTTTATTACAGTATAAGCTAATTCTAAAGTTAAAGTAACAATTAATGTCCATATTTTAAGGGAATTATTGATATTTCCCCTGTGACCTGTTATGCATCTTTTTTTTCAGACTATGGCTATTTAAAATTGAAAGTTTTAGTATTATAAGATGCAAATTTTTTGATGTGCTCTGTCATTTCCACTCTATATTTTTATTAACTCGGTGCATATTACCTCTAAGATTTCTTTAGACATAGTTAGATCATGAATTTATTACATGTTTTCTAAGAATTACTGTGCATAATTTGATACATTGTTTTTACAATTTGAATTTATCCAAACATTCCATGATAAATGCTACATTTTATATTTTATAATAGCCCAAATCAATAGAGGTATTGAATGTCTTTTTCTTAAATTCTACTTGGTCTAAGCTATTTTTATACCTCTTTTTTAATTTATGCTGACATGTTTGATAAATCTCTGCATGATTTTGTTTTTCACATTTATCTGCGAATTTATTGCTAATCTCTTCTTAGAAAGAAGGGTTTTCAAACAAAATCTGTATTTTTACAAATATTTTCTTACCATAGAATTCTTCTATTTAAAAGTCTAGCAATCTGATTACTTGTATTTACTTCACTATATAGAAAAAACAAAATAAAAATATAATCAATACATTCTGTCTGCTTCTTACTTTTTAAGTTACCAGCCCAAACCCTTCTCCTGCAGTTAGATTTACAGTCTTCCAAACAGCTCTCTTTTTAAGCGGCGCCTCGTCCTTCGGCCCTTTCCGCCTCCAGGTCACGCTTCCTGCAGGGTGTGCTTCCCTGTGCTGCCCAGTGGCAGGTCCTGAGCAAAGCCAGGCTCATCTGACCACATGTCAAAACTAATGGTAAATTATATTTTACATTTACTTCATGGAATACATGTCTGGTTAAGAAGTGAGAAAGGCAAAGCATGGGAAGGAAAGTGACTCAGTTCTATGCCCTCGGGCAGGTGCCAGTCTAAGAGGAACTGTGAAGCGACTTGGCCAAGAGGACGGGTGGTCGTTAGGTTGAGCAGTCTGGACCACTGAATTCCTGCTGCTCCTCTGCGCCTCCTGTGGTTCCACGCGCCACCCTGTCATACTGCACACTGAACATGAGAAGCCACCTTCTGATTGGGCTGGCAAGGCTTCAGTAGCCCTGGAAGTAATGAAACTCCTCAAGACTGTCATGTTACCCTCCCTGATGGGAGGCTGAGGCAGGAGGATGTCAAGCTTCAGTCCTGCCTGAATGCCTGGGATCATGCCTCAATTTAACAAATAAAAAGGTATTGTTGCTCTGTGTAAATGCTTCTGGGTCCAAGCCACTGTAGCAAGCATCCCTCAAGAAAGCAAAGCAAAGCAAAGCAAAGCAAAGCAAAACCTAAACCTACTCACAAGAGTCAAAACAAAAAACCAGTATTCTACTTTTCATGAAGCAAATGCTTTTTTCGTTTGTTTGTTTCTAGCTGGGTGTATGAAGCACTACTTTAGCCAAAGTGTGAATTTTAATCCTGTTCCATGAATGTCACAGAGGAAAATTTTTCCAACTTTTTTTTTTTTTCAGTATCGGGGATTGAACTCAGGCCCTTGTGCTTGCCAGGCAAGCCCTTATTGTACTGAGCCATCTCCC